>JAHZNG010003865.1:0-19075 GCA_027744375.1 Orchesellides sinensis | reverse complement strand
GCTCTTTTTTAGCCATGCCTAAAACCCTACCAGTTTTGTAGTAAAGTAGTTTGTGTAGATAGCTTCTATATAGTACCAGTTCATTCATGTACTTGTAACATGATAAAATAAAATTAATAACCTATCACTGGTCAAACTGTTGTTTTTTTTATATTATAAGTAATTATACGGCTTTTTTTGCAATGACAGCACACACACCAGCAACATCAGCGCGGTTTGTGGTTCTCTTGTTGTAAAAGCCATTTGTATATTTTTTGGGCTGATACTGGCATGAAAATTTTGTTGCCTTATAAGCTCATGGTTTGTTTTTTAACCAGTAATTCAAAGTGTTTTTACAGGATGCTTACAAATTTTTGTACCTATGGTTTTATCTTTATATATTTATGCATACAATACAATACAATACAAGTCCTACCACATCATTTTTGTACAGAGCTACTCTTCCGTACTACGTACTGACTTATAATAATGTGTAACCAGCAATAAAAAACATTTTTATCAAAGCAAATAAAAACAGTGTACTAGTGACTCGATCACTTTGTTACCCACTTTTTTGCTGTTTTATCAGTCAATTAACTTTGCATTTAGGTTGGACAAAAAATGGAATCAAACAGAAGACAGAGAGTAATAATCTATTCAGCAATGTTTTCATTCCACACTGCATACATATATGCAAAATAGTCAGTTAAGCCCTGCTTTTAAAAAACAGAAGATGACGATGATGATGCTAGTTGGGGTTTGGCCTTTTTTGAGCGTAGCAACAAAAACACATTCAATTCATCAAGTCTGTTTCATTCAGATTGGGTATGACTATTACGGCTATAACTGCCTAATAGTGCTTTATAAATATGTCTTTGTTAGTGAGTGCAGCACCATTATAAGAGGCACCACTTGCTGAATATATTTTTTATACGTAATAGTATGAGTGTTCTATGGTTCATTGTCCATATTATCCATCGTCGTATCGTCTCATCATCATCATCGTCACCATCACCCTTCTACACAACTTACTTCCTGGCTTTGAGCTTGACATATTATTTTAAATTACGCCTAGGCCTTCTGTGACTGATATCGTCGTGGCTCTTCTCCTTCCTTAGCAAATATTTGCACTTAGCAAAAAGCCTGGCCTGATTTTACCATCATCAACATAAGCTATGTGTGTTTGTGTGCATTAGATAACCATAATGGCATCGATGTAAATGTGCTCGGATGGCCAAAAACTCTATTTATTTTTTAATATCATCTTCAAACTAAAAAAATAGCTTTCGCTGAATAGATTTTGCCACGCATAAAAATTACAGTATACGTTTTTAACCCGCAGTTTGCGTAATCAGACAAAATAACGACGAGCTACAAAGGCGTAGGGCTGAAATATAGCCTATTTTATATACATTACTTATATAAATGTGCAAGGCTTAACTAATACTTTTTCATCCGTTTTTCTGCGGAGGCAGATATAATGATTCTGTGTAGAAATGATTGCGTACGTAATTCTAGGGTACCTAAATGGCTGTGAAATACAAATTTTATTGGGGTATCACAGGATGTGGTTGAAGATTATGGAAAAGAGTCCTTCACTTTTTCACAGTACGTCAGAGACAATTGTGTTCAAATATCCAAAAATAACACCCTAACATGATCGTTAACCGTTTACTTCTTCAGAACTCGGGAGACAGCGGTGAAAGCTTTAAACTGGATTGAATCTGAGGAGTGTTATGCTATGTACTTGTAAATTTATATGCATAAGTGAGTAAATCTTGGTCGTTCATGGTATTTCTTTTGTTTCATCTTTTACAGACATGACATTCTTGAAATGCTCAGGCAAATTAGTAATGCCTTTCAAGTAATTGACTTAGTAAGGGAAAAAAGAAATATCAAATACAATCCGAGAATTTTAAAAGACGAGGGTTTATCTAAGACATCTTGTTATTTGATGGAACAAGCTATCCCAGTTTTAATTTTGGCAGGTTTTGAAACGAAAAAGGAAACGGATCATCATGATGAGGCTGTTTAGTATTCACTACCTTAACTGCCCAGTCGACTAGTTTCTGCCTACATCTGCACTTTATCTGTGTAACATACATCAGCCTCACCATCATTAACACAACCGACACGAAATATGCCAGCGGTAAGGGTATAAGAATGGGAGTGCAAACAAAGAACGACTGCTTTCTGGTTTTGTTCAGTTCTGGTCTTGTGCAAACTTCCTGATGATGATGATCTGTCGATATAGTCGATACTGCTGATGAAACGTGGCACAAATATTCTAAAGGCGTATATTGTATTCTATGCGTACATTATGTGCTTGTATAAAGGTGTTGGCTGCTGGCAAATATATGTTTTAACTGTTTCATTTGCTAAAATATTTTTATTACGTACACAGAAGATACAGACCTAGTCAATATTCGATTTCAGATGGATTTTCCTCCTGTGTGAGTCATTGGAAAAAAGTCTTTGTTGATGCTCTTCACTTCTTTTTTCAACAATTTATGTGTGTCAGTTTGATTAACTATTTTCTGGCTGTAAACATTTTCTTCAAAATAAAAACATGGGTTGTTTTTGGCATACTTCCGGTTAGTCCAGTAGATACATTAGAAAGTATACACACATACATAGTTGTCCCTACACTACAAATTGGTTTGAAACGTAGTCATTGCGGAACAATATGAACATTTATTAGACAAACAGTGATATTTATTTATCTGCTTTCTTGTGTATCATAAATAAGATGGCGATGGCGAGCTCAGTCTCGTGAGATATGACCGGAAGGAGTCAAATGTATCCGATGTGTAACATAGTTTTTCTTGATATGATAAAGAATTCATGATAACTGCTCTCAAGATACATAAAAATATAGAACCTAAATATGCGTGCATGTTTTATTTCCACTGTAGTGTCAATATATTACATAGAGTAACTACTTTTATTTAAGCTAATGAACTCTATGATATCCAACAGAAAAAATAGCTACTGACTGAAATCATATCGCAAAACTGCATATTTATGTATGATAATGTCCAGATTAATTGCGAAAAAGTTGACAATACAAACTGATAATCTACCTGTAAACATGTGCGGCAATTCGTCAAATAAATAAATAACCAATCAACCACACACTCGTTGTGTTATGAGTTATTAGACTTTCTGCACTCACAAATATTATGTTTCATACATGGATAGTTTATTGTTGATATGATAGTGCTACTGTCGACATGTAGGTCAACAACTTTACATTAATACCACGATGAGTCTCAATAGATAATTACGACTAAAAGCTGCTGCTCTGGCGTGTGCTTACTGCTTACTACTATTATGTGAATAAAAACATATTTGTGTGTCTGATTGTCGTTAATTTGGCGTATAAAAGTGTTACAGATATTATGGCGATGCATTAAAATCTGCAACAGGTAATTACTATATGGCTTCTGCTGAATGAACAAGAGGAAAGATGTGGTAACTTTTTGCAAAGGAAACAAATTTTGCTCGTAGACTTAATATTTTTTATTATTATTGCATTAAAATTAGCTCAACTTGTGTATAGTTTGCTACGCCACAAAATTAGAAGTAATTTTACGTTTAGCCAGCAGTATTAAATGACACTTGCTTGCTTCAGTTTTAAATAATGTGGATATAATGACGTTTTTCCTACTGCGGCTTGTTATTGATTGTTGGTGTGTGAAAACTGCTTTTTCAATGGGAAGCATGTTTAGCAACCAACGTCAATTTTTTTTGAGCAATCAGCAAATTGTTTGTAGTTAAATCACCTGCAGTGTTTAAGAAAAAGTGGGGGGAATTTTCAGAAAACTTGAATGAACTGCTGGTAATTATGTAGGTATGTTACGACATCGTATGAGCCACAGTCTCATTTTAATTATTGAGTCAGTATTCGGGCATTTGGTCTATAGTTATGGCTCAGTCAAGTACATCGTGTGACAAAACTGATGAGCAAACAAGATTAATTTGTGTACATTTGCGTAGCTTCTAACAAAACACGCTGTTTCGAAACCACTAACGACCCCACAGCAAAGCACATGAATCTATTGTTGTAACCTTAAGCGTTATTCATTGTTAAAACAAAGTACCAAGTAGCTCACATAATAAGAGTCAGCACATGTGCTCATGATTTTTGTAATTGGTAAATGCTTGCATACATTATCATAAAATCTTAAGTCTCGTTGTGAATTATACATGCATGATTAACATTGAAATACTGTGTAGCATTTTTAACTTGCAAAATGCAAAAACATTCTTTTTAGGTGCTCTGATATTTATGGATGTTTGGTTATCTAAAACAATTGTAAATTGGCAACATCAATCTATGAAAAGGAAAGTTTATTATTTGATTGAATTGTTTTTCGATGTGATAACTGCAAACGATATCCAGACTCACAACGAGACATTCTGTCTGCAACAGTAAGAATAAAAACTATTGTTAAGGATACATTTTAAAAGCTGGTGTCAAGCTCATGGCTCATGTGGCTCATGTCAGCCTGTCTATGTCTGCTTTGAAGTACTTAATATCTGCGTTTATTGCTGACGGTTTGTTAATAGCATCGATTGCTATAATCAAATCTCTCTTCAAATATTGTTAGTACTGGTTGCGCTATGAGTTTCTCTCTGTTCTCATGGTCATCCCTCTCGTCAGTTTGGTCGTGCTCTATTTTTCGTAAAAATTGCATTCAATTTCTAAATATTGTTCGTTTTATTTCATTCATTGAGATCAAGTAGTTTCACTCCGTATGGTATGTGTATTGCACTTCCTCCTTTGTCCAACCTATTAATATTGGGTGACCTTTATAATATTTTAGCGCACTCTGTCATACTAGTTTTATTTTATTTACTTATTAGACAAATAACTGATTTTAAATGACATTAGTTATGAAAATATCAATAAAATATTGTGGTATTGTTAAAATTTAAATCGAGTCATTTGAAGTTTCGTGTTCTAATAGGCGCTTAATTGAAATCCATATATCACATTACTATGTTGGGATGTAGCGTTACTGCTGTACACAGTTTAAGGCAGTAATGCAAAGTTTGTCTTAATGAAAGCAGAACTAATGCTATACTCCCTGCACATCCTCCTTGAAGAGTTTGTAAAGTAAAAGTACATCATGGACGGATTAAATTATTTACGATAAGATTTTTGATGTATATTTGCGAAAAGTACCGTGAAAAGGAGTTAAAAAGGAAAAATACACATAAATGATGGGCATGGGCGTACTGCGTAAACTACAGTTATATAGCACAACAGTTACAAACCCATGTGCTATGGGAGAAAAAAAAGCCCAGCATTGTTACTTTTTTACAACTCATTAACATTTATGGTAATAGTTCTTACGCACACATCCACCATTTAAGCACGGTATAATATATGCAGGTCGTGTACACTTTATATTGTTATTAGTTTGTGTAATGTGGGATTTTTATTGTTGCCGAGATGCATTGCACAGAAAAAAATGTTTTAAAATGGGACTCGGCAAGTAATGCCTGCATATTTGATTCATAGTAGTCTATTTTTAGTGTGCATATAGCACAAGTAATGTATAAACATACTATGTGCAAATGTGTGTGGTGGATCACAGAACCAAGTAACAATGCATGTCGGATTTCTGTTAGATAAATAGTTGCAAAAAATACATTAGACAATGCTACAGCCTCATTTCAAAGTGACTTGAGAGCCCTGTTTATTGCAGGATGACACTTGCAGTCAGAATGAAAAAGCATGAAAAATGTTTCGTTAAAAATACACATTTCAGCATACGTTCTATGAATTATTTTATACTACATCAACTATCAATTCTATTTCATACTTGTAAAAAAATGTGTACTCAATTGGTACCAAAACCATCGTATCAAATTACATCAATTAGCTATGTATTTGGTATTTACTCTGGCTTAATTTTCATTGCTTTCAGCTAAAATCAGCGTTGTCAGTACCATGCTTCATATTATTTTGTTGTGTTGTAAACAAAATTCTTGTGCGAATCAAAATCTGTATTGTTGCAGCTAAATGTCAAATTCAACAACTTTCTCATATTAGCATAATTTCTATGCATTATAAGACTTTTTATGATGAAAAAGTTTTCATGAGGCTTATGCCACGGGGAATAAAGAATCGCAATGACCTGTAATAGAGATGAGCAACTCTATGTCTCGTCTAAAGTGTTACAGTGAAAAATTAAGGCTTCTAATAAGCAGATTATTAAACGTATTTATTCTTTGAAATTCACGGCTACTTTTATACTATTACACTACATGCAATACTGCCATACTTTAGGGGATCTCTGGAGGCAAAAATGTCACGTCAATGCAGATAGTTTGTATGCTGTGGTTCTCAAATGAACAACTGACAAGTATACCACACCAGCATAATAAATAAGTTCCGGTTAACAAAACACATTTAATAATACAATGTAATTTTTATATGCTCATCATGAAGTCATGCAATGCAACTGAAAGTCTAACGTCTTTTACGCGGAACTGATTATAGTGGATGCACTTGGCTTGCCTGCTTTCCCTAGTTTTGGGATATGTCCTGCTGTTTGGTATAATTTCACTTAAATTACGAAGTAAAAATGGAAATCCATGAAATACGACTTAACTGTCTTGGTTAAACGATGGCAGTCTATTGGCAAAAGCTTTTTAATGCTAAAAATAAATATGTCATGAACGATTCACGTTTGTAATAAATGTGACAATGACGGTGGAAACTCAAGTACCTTATACCGAAACTCATATTGTAAATACATATAAAAAATGAAAAAGTGATTCGGCTATTTTTCATTTCGGTGGTCGTAACAGTAAAAAACTGGCAAATAACCGCAGATGCTTTTTCATGTTTACCGTGAGTCGCCTTCTCTTGTGTCCATGTCCACATCGTTGCCTTTTTTACGCATATGAAAATCATCCTTGTAAATAATCATATTCTCATCATTATCATCGTCATTATACTGAATAAGTGTTTTTTCAGGCTTAGAGTACCAATAAATGGAGGACTCAGCTATTTTAAGAAATCTTCGTGGGATTTATTCTGTTTCGCCGATACACACATCTTTAAAAATGTGCAAGCTACCATCATCATCATAAAATACAAACTAAATCCTTCGATCATTTTCCACAAGGCTCAAAAAGCAAATTTTCTGTTAAAATGACAACAAGAGAGCTGAACGCATCTGTCAGCTTTTCTTCTTCTCTTCGCATGGTGAATTGGATGGATGGTAGCGAAACGTTCGTGTCTTTTGGGGATGTTGATACCTTGTACAGAACCGTAGCATTCTAAAGAAATGATGCAACAACGTCAACCATTAAAATTAAGATTTAAAATTCGTCGTCTAAAAAAATTTCAAGCTTTTCTCATCCTCTCTCTGCCTCTCTCTCTTTATAGTTCGCGGAACGGGATATGTATTTGCAACGTAGGCGGATAATATTATACTGGTTGCTTACTCCAACTGTCAGATGCACAGTAGAAGCCAGTGAGTTGAATGCTGACAAAATAATGAGAAGTGACAAGAAACCTGTTTTATTTTATTGTACTATAAGTAGTGGGATGTAGTAAAAAACTACGTACATATTGTGAATCTTCTTCACTTCAATACAGAAAGAGTAGATCATTATTTGGTAACTAAAATGGACGTTGAATCATTATCATGAGTTGAACAATTTTAATATTTTGCAGAGTCATTTTCTTACTGTATAATAGCACTTGATTTTGATGATTCTGCTTGGCATTCTTCAAAACACAAATACATAGTCATGTCCGTTATAAAAGTCGATTCATAAACCTACATTTTCTAAAAACTGATTAATTCATTCACCTCTTCCTCCTCGTTTGATTCTTTCCCTGGTTGTTTGTCTGCTGGCATTTTACTGCCTTTCAGGTTTTTGTTCTTTTCTTGGATGACGACAACAAAAGCAATGTTCTGTCTTTAACCTTTCACATTGGAATATAAAAAAAACAATGCACATTTTTCTAAACCACCAATGTCAATCGTGATTGGGCTCGCTTAATTGTGCACGAAACGAGTACAGAGATTTGTAGTAAACTCAAGTCCGACTTTAAAAAAGCGGTTATTTATGTTGTTTTGAAAGACGGCTTAGCCGCAAATATATATGTATTTTTTCGAATTGGTACTGATTTAGTATTGGGGAAATCCTGTTTACATCAGCAGGCTTCAAAAATGTTTTAGCATGGATATTTTACTACTCTTGAAATGGCATTACACGAATTGTGTACTAAAAATCTATATTAGATTTTCGTTGGAGTACTTTTCGAATGGCAGTGTGCCATATGCGTCTGGCGTGACCCTCGACTTGACACATCACTCTGGCGTTGTTTTGCTTCTCAATAATATTGTATCCATTCTACTTTGCCATCTGTGACTCACCCATTTTGCCTTGTGTTCTGTTTAGCCCATGACTGAGTCGTTGGTAAATTTTTGTATTTAATTTTCTTGTACACGTAAAAAAGAGATCAGCTCAGGAGGACCTAGTTATACACATGGCTAGATCATAAGATTGTTTTGTTTACAGTGTCTGTTCGGGGTAAGTAGAATATCTTAAGATTTTCTGCAGAAGAGGAAACCAAAACATTGAAAATGAAATGAAAAAGCCAAGCCAGGTGAATTTCGTTTCATGATTCACAGATTTTTACCGTGCTGTTAATGATAAACGTGTACCGACTACTACATTGCATATGCATATTATGTGGGCGATGTAAAGTAGGTTATGGGCATACTCCCCTGAGACAAAAATATGGATCAATAAACAGTTCAGTATTCATTTTACTCTTTGAGATACTCCCAAAGTTCCTGTTTTTTCTTTGCGTAAATGTTTATTTTAAAAGAACACTAAACCTAAAAATCAGTCATGTGTATAAAACTTCATAATAATTACAGAATCTGCATTTTACATGCATGAACAACACGTCATAACTTTTACGCATACTAACACACATGTCCGCATCCGAGAGCTCCAGTAAATCATAAACTGTTTCCCTAAAAAGCTAGTTTTAAATCTTTTAAAAGTGTTTTTTAAACAAAGCGTGTTTACGTTTTCTTTCTCAAGATTGGATTAGAAAGACGAAGGTAATACGCAGAAGACTAGAGAATTCATTTACAAACCATGCATATAAGTTTTGAAACTATTTTTTAGACTTGGTTACAGCTAGCGAGGCTCTACTAAATTAGCTTACTGCGTCAAAAAGCAAACAACAAGTATTTAGCGCGAATCCACTATACAACTCCACCGAAAAAATATTTTTGTATGTGGTCGTCATACTACATGTCGTCCATGTCAACTTCCTAAGTAGAAGTTTTTTTACTGTGAGTCAGTGGAGGTATTACATACGAGAACAGTAAAGTGTCGAGAGAAACACTAGCCATTGCATTGTAAACACCAGATTTGATATGGAATACAGGAGTTCTCTGTGGGGGTAAACAATGTTTTTTCCTTAACCGTCCTATTTTTTATTTCATGCGACGGGGTATAGCTAAATATGCAGTGATAATTTCATTTTTACTTTATACCACCTCAGAGAAATTCTTTTAAAAATGGAAGTGACAAGCATGGAAAGGAAGAAGTGTAAAAAACAACTGCTTTACCAACAAAGAGTCTCACAGCAATTTAAACTTCAATGGACTCTTGTTAAATATTCCTACTTGTCAAGCAGTAAAAAAAACAAAAAAATTGTACGGGAGTAGAAGCGGAAGGAAAAAAGGATGATGGGGATGAGAGTTGCATACGTTTTTATACACCATGATATGCTGTTGTTACTTAATTCGGGAAAAAATCTTTGATGTTGACGATGTCTTTTGATGTTTTTATGTTCTAGTCTTATAGACTTGCTTTGTTGCTCCTGCTAGCAAGCAACTATAAAGTCATTTTGTAACACAACGTATTACACACTCACACACATGTTCATTCAAAACCATATTAGGAATCGTATAATTAGGCGTTTTCGGCGTTGGAGTGCTTATACACGTATCTGTACTTTTATCCGGTTTTCTAACCGTGGACGAATTTGTTAATGGTATATATCCATTGTAGTGTGAGAACCAGAACCCTTTAAGTACTGAAGTGTCCGTATATTTAAATCTTATGTATTTTTAAAGATTATTCGTTTTTCTACTAGTTTTACCCCCCACTGGAAACGAAGGTTGAGAGGGGAGTAAAGACTACTTGCTTCAATTGGAAACTGGAATTGCTTTGTTATGCTATGCCATCTTGAATTATGCCAGTGTATAAGAATCTTGCTTGTATTACTCATATGCTAATTTGGAAGCAACGTAATCAATAAAAAAAGACATGTAGTTATCTAATGATAACGACGATAATGATGAGTTGGTTGTAGACATACATAGAAATGAAGAGGGCGACGTAAACTTTTATATGTGCTTGCACGCTAATTTGCAAAATATATCTTGTGAGATTGAATTTGATTTTGCTGAAAACTCATTTGTAGTAATGAGCTTCGTAAAAAGTAAGCAGTGTATAATAAACTGCTTGATTAAGCAACGCATTCAACGTCGTCTTCGCTTCACGCCATACTACACCCATGACATTACAAAGTTTATCCAGCTGTACATGCCTGGATGATCAATTCTAGAAACTTTTCCACACACTCCCGGAAGGTGAGTTCTGCAGACTAAAGAAAACACTTTTTACTCGTCTAGAGATAGCATAATAAGCATAGTACTGTTTGAAAGTTAGCATTTGTCATATCATCCAGAAGCTGCCGACATTTAGATAAGTTTTTTACGAACTTTTATTGCTGCTGAGTTGCGATATTCAGCAATTTAATGAGATCACTTAATGACTATGTTATGTCTGCAGCTTCCATCTTGCTATTAATACCCAATCGGAAAATTGCTGTAGCTTTACATTAGTCATCATCACCACACTACTTATTTAAGTGCAACGTGACCAAATCAAAAACAACAAAAAGACTATGTCTTAGTCGTATTTTTTACTTTAGGAATAGACGCAAGGTCACACCAGTACCTATGTGAGATTTATTGGATTGGATACAAAGGCCATGATGTTGGCATATGGACGGTTTGGTATTTGACGTTAGCTCAAATAAAACTTGAGGTTCAATTCATTTGTCGAATATGCATACTTATTAACTTGGTATATTTATTTTGTCTCAACTGATTATATGAGTTCCAAGTTTCACAGTAATGATTTTTAATCATACCCATCATCAGCAACCACATAATTACACTTTTGTCATTTATTCCCTTTACTTAACTGTACTTAATTTAGTTTTATGGTAGTGAAACAATATGCAAACAACTTACTCAAACAACAATTCATGACAGGCGAAAAAAAGTTTTGCGGTTGTGCATTATTTGTGCAATATTTTCTTCCATTCTCCTTCTCCATATTTCCAGTTTACTGTCACTCGTACATACCAGGTATTTTGGTTGGACTACTATATTTACTCAACAAAGAAGTATAGCTAATAATTACATATATCCAGTTCAAGCTATTGATTTGCTCCGTAGTAGTAAGTAGTGTGCATGAAACGTGATAACGTATGGTCAAGCATTTACTGACAATGTTCCATAATAGAAGAATGTCTATAGCTGTGTGAAATGACGGACCGAGTTAAATACATACTTTATGTGAGGGTATATAGCAAAAGTTCAATGAATTTAGGAATGACCTCATTTTTTATCGCAAATGGAGTATAGTAAAGTACGTAATACGTACTCCAGTTTTTTCTCATTCTCCACTGCCTTCCTGTCTGCGTGGTCCAGTAGAATATTGCTATTGCTGGCTGCATACATAAATACGTATGAACATACATTGCGGTATTGTATAAAGTAAAAAATAGAGCTTTTTTATACCTCGGCATTTTTTAGTTGGTGTGGTTTGAAAAGAAAAGAGGAGCAGCACTAGCAGCTTTGCTTACAGTGCACTTTATTGAGTTTTTTACTCTCTTCTTATCATATCATTATTATTATTATGATGATGACCATGTCTTTAGAGAAGAGTGTACACACCTAAAGCGTATGCAACAGCGTCTTTCTTATCATAAAAAATAGCCTCTTAAATAGAAAAGAAAGATTTGGTTATATCCGTACATAACACGATCAATATATTATCAGCTTTACTTTTGGAGAATGCTGTGGACTACTTTTGTGCTGTGTGCGGATAAAAAATGTGAATGATGCATGAAGGGAGTTAAATCGAGTACTTTTTAATATTATTTTATACAAAGCGGTAGTGCTCACTCATGGAGAATGGGGGAATGATATGACATGATGACTTTTCTGATGCTTCCATATAATATAAAAAAGTAAANATAAAAAATGTGAATGATGCATGAAGGGAGTTAAATCGAGTACTTTTTAATATTATTTTATACAAAGCGGTAGTGCTCACTCATGGAGAATGGGGGAATGATATGACATGATGACTTTTCTGATGCTTCCATATAATATAAAAAAGTAAAGAAATAAAGAAGACTTGTGATTAAAGTAAAAGTAGTGTGGAAAAAGAAGAAGAGATTCTCCTTTCAGTTTTAGCGCAAAGCAGCAAGGAGCAGTTGACGCATACGCAAGTAGTAAATTTTTTTAAATATGGTCATGCTTGCCTAACTATGAATATTACTTGAACACTGCTTTGCTTCCTTCTTTACAAAAACATAATATGGAAGATAAATATGCAAGTACTTCATGCTGCTGTGTATCATTCGTTGCAATAAAAAATAAAACGCTTTTTTTCTTGTGACCTAAAGAACATTCTGCTATCATGTCATGTCATTAAATTTTATTTGATGTTTTGCATTCATAATGCATTATGGAAATATTCTGTAAAAGAAAATAACATTAAAATAATGAGCTGCATAAGTCATAATTTTTAAAGCTCTTAATGCTCCAACCCAAGAAAATAAATAAAATAAAATGTTTATTAGGCCAACAACTGACACTTTAGGTCGAAGTCAACCTCGACATGACTGCCGTGTCAGGATTTGTCGGCATCTTGTTCTTTTTTTAGTTTTTTCGGACATGAAGTAACTTTTATGACGTGATGTGAATTTCCGTCACCAAACCTTGTTTCAGGAAATAAAATGGAAAATTTTTGAAAGGCAAAGTCATCATATCATCGCAATTCTCATCATGAAGCTAAGTTTAGACTGGAGCAGCAATTTGGGTTATGTAAAAAGGACATCTTGTTCCGTCTGCTTTTCACTTTTCAGACTAGGCTTGAAACATAAATAGGTACAGTTTGTGCCATTAGACATAAAAAAAAGTTGGTAGCGGAAAGGTCAAATCTTATTGATCGTTTTCTGAAAGATTTCTTGTGAGTTTTATTGAGTGGCGAAACAAAGAATATAAATCAGTCTGCTGCTGCTTCTCTGATGAGAGAACTAAGTCTTCTTTTGCTTGATGATCAAATACCTTAAGAGCTTTTTGAGATGTATGCCAATCTGGGTTTTCGTGTTTGGTTTCCTATTCAGAAATATAGAATTCAGGGATGATGAAATTTTTGTATCCTCAGATTAAGGTAAAATTGCAGCTTTGCTGATGTAAAAACCTAGAATTGACCCCTCCCTATATTTGCAACCGATTTGAAACCGATATTATCCATTTATTCCACTTCACCAGTCCGAACGCGATATAATATGTAGTTTGTTGGTTTAAGAAGCCGACGAGGGCACTGCTGACGTCATTGTAGGTTTCCATTTCCCGTCGAGGAAAAAGCGCTCACAACTCGATTTTAGTGAAGTTGCCCAGGAATCTGAGAAATGTTTAGGAGATGGAATTATCATTATCGCGTGGTGATGTGGTCCACTTTGTGGCTGTCCATTCAGCCTGAAATTTATAGTGTGATTGTGATGTAGACTACCATTTAATGCCTGTATTACATTTTCTCATTCAATGCTGTACTACAAATATGGTTCACTTAAGTAGCAGAATGCTATTTCGGTGACTCACATATATCGTGTCAAGGAAATGAATAATGGAGTCGCACGTATGGAGTCGTAGACTCGCTCTTTTTGTGTGTACAGCAAGACATAATTAAATCTCTAGGTCATCTTTCAAGGAGTTTATGAATCCTTTGGGAAAAAATGTAGACTTTGTGTCTTTAAAAATTGAATGAATTACTTAATTTCTTTTCTAGTCTGGTTTTAACTGAATCTCATGGAAAATATTAGCAAGGCTCCCAATGCAATCTGCCTCGCCCTATTATATGTGTACACCACTTATTAGTTCACTTCTTCTTCAATCCTTTTGTCAACGTTGTTTTTTTCTTCTTGCCATGTGTCACAATGTCATAAGCCATCAAAGTCCGGTAAACATCTTTCCTTTCATCTTTCAAAACTGCTATCATCTTTTCATATCACATTGACAGCAAACAAACACTGGGGAGTATTTTAATGCACGGGTTCAAGTGCTTGAACACGTGGACAAAACCTCATTTTTTTGGTAATTTATAAGGCTTAATTACGTCTAAATTTGCTTTCTACATTATGAACACCGTTATGCATACACTAAAGCATAGGGTCATTATTATTTAAAAAGTGATGCTATGCTTGTTTCTTACAATGTGGACAACGCTGTGCATCTGGCTAAAGAAGTGACCTGACCAAAGTGTCATTTTAGATTTTGATTAAAGTCAAGATGGAAGGATGTTTCGTTTCAATTTCTGTTTTGCTTCATCTCAAAAGACCACGATATACAGGGTAATGCATATGCACAGTTCGTGTGACATGTTTACATTGATGTAGACGGACATATCACGTCATGACATATGCATTGCGATGTAAACACATACATACATACAGTGAAGGTTAAAAAAAGGTTCCTTACACACTGGCAGTCAGGAGCAGTCAAAATTCGTTTCTTATTCAGGCAGAATAAAGTGAAAGAGTTGAGACAGAAACGTAAGTTTAAGAAACTGTACCACCGACCGACCAAAAAACCCGTCCACAAAGGACACCAGAGCAAACGACAGGGAAGCTCTGTGAAAGAAAGAAAGGCGGATGACATGAACATGTGAATGTTTACACTCATCCTGTGAGAAGCCTTGATCAAATATGTATGCATAAATGAAAAAATCCTCCTCTTGACTTAAAATACCTACATTATTTTTTATACGTACGTTCATAAATATATGACACCCAATGTAAAAGTTTTAGCTTACGTACGCGATGAGATATGTATTTATTGCTATTGCTACAGTAGTGCACTCATTCGCTCAAGAATTTGACTGTCGTCATAGTAAATTTGTGTGAAGATGGATAGACTGATGTCCACTTCTGAATAACTGTTAATTCACCCATGTCGTTTTTTATGGGCATGTGTTGATGTTGCAATGGTATGAGTGTGTTGAAATTTAAAACCTCATTTGAAACTTGTTGTACATGAAGATAGCATGGCTTTTTATCCTACTTTCTCTTAACTAAACCTTCCTAGGAAATTATGGTAATTTAAGGGGAATGACTTATATCCTTTATCTAATATATACTATTTCCTCCCAACAAAACCACTTCCAGCAGTGCTGTCAATCAACTTTATGAATACTTTTGCCAGTTTAAAGGCAATCTTGTCTAAGTGAATTGACAAATCTGAATTTTAAATTAAATTAAAAAACATTGAGTTAATATAATGTGACATTAATTTTATATGCATTAAATGGTAGATTTATAATTTGCATCTTTGAGGTTGCTGATAATAATGCATAGTAGTTTTAAAACATAGTGTTCATATTTAATATGCTTGAAGAAATAAAGTAATTGGGCACAGCCGCTAAAACTTGAACAAGCGAAACTTGGCTGCTGACACTACCTACTCGCGTTCTAAATGCTATCAGGCAAATTGTACCAATACGGAATAAGTAATAAATACTTAATTATTAATTTACCAACAACTCATGACTGATAACATTTAATTTATTTGTACAAAAATGTAAGATATCACTCATGTATGTTATAATTCATAGCAGCTACGTAAATACTAACCTCAGTTTCAGCATCTACTACCTCAAAACTACTTCTGTAAGGAATTAGCTTTATGTATGATATATTTTAATGACTGTTTTCTAACCTAAAGGCTAGAAAATATATTTTCATGCGTAGTAATAAACTAGCATTTAAAATATTTTCGATTTAAGACTAGCATTCATTACACATCTAAAAATACACGTTAATTTCATTACAGTGTAAAATATAGCATTTACACACATAAAGTAATCACAAAATTCACGCTTGCTGGATACAGATTTTCACTGTTAGAATATAAATATGGTTACTTTTTTCTGAACATGCAAAAAGTTTGAAGATAAGACTCAAATGTACCTCTCATCATGAAATGGTCAGAGTATCATAGCATTGCTACTAATTCAACCTAATATACATAATACATGCATTATAACTTTAGAAAATGATACAAATAATACTTGCTAACAGTACCACAAGATCTAACAATATACCCTTTCAATATTTTCTTTTTGATACACACACACAGCACGAAATATAAGTTGAGTTCGTTCAGGTCGTGCTGGTGTTGTGAGATGAGGTATGTAGGTATGTGTACTAAAGTAGACTAGGTATCTTTGAAGATTTCAATGATCAAATCTAGTCGGAGCCAACGAACGGAGCGGTGCGATGATAGGGCATGTAAGATATATAAAAATGTACATATAAATCGTCTCGTCATGCATTTGAATATAGTGGTTGGCTTATATACATATAAATGTTGGAATAAAGTAAATGCTCTCTGAAGAGAAATAGGAAAGTACATGCGTTTAACCTACCCTTCTTTAAGGCAGGCATACCATTGTAGGAAAGGAATAATCAAATAATGTTTAATACAGTGCGGTAAACTAGAGAAATTATTCCTGGTGTGTTGGTGTCTACATTTGTATTAAATTCTACAAATATATGAGTTCATGTTGCGATGATCCCTTGAAAATTTTAACCGTCTAATTCTTATATTGATCTTTTGTACGTGTATGATTCAACCCAGAAAGATAACATGGGGTTTGTGAAGATCCGTTTGAAAATTGAAATAATATAAATCCTGTTTGGATTAATTTAGTTAGGAATTTGACAAACACAAGAGACGCTGTGTACGCAAGCCAATTCATTTACCTACTCCTAATAAAATATTTGGAGATGTCAGGCATCCATGCTAAAAGGAATCCTGAAGAGATTTTGTATTATTGGTGGAAAGCAGGTTTCCAAATAATATGATATGTAACAGCTTCCTGTTTTGCGACTACCTGTAAATGATAATACGGCCAAACTGTTTGTTTGCGATAAAGTCTTAGGTTTGACATATGAAATTAAATTTCAAATTTCAGAAATTTGTAATATCATTTGGCGGATACGGCGGTGGAAAAAAATCCCTGGGTTATTTATTGCTGAAACCAATTTTCTTAATAGGATACACGATACTTGAAGATAAATGATAAAATTACAAAAGGAAGAACAGACGAAGCAGCATTTATGATGTGATTGCAGACGGAATTTTATGACATTTTTTGAATGTTTTGATGGAGAATTTTGTTTTTGTATTTGAAAGAATGACTGAGACTGATTATTTTACCATTCTTCTTCTTATTGGTCTGTATTGTTTCATTGATAAAACGGCTGTCTGTAGTTTCTTCTATTATTACTGGTTGTTTTTATTGCATATTACTTTTGGTCGTATAAACTTAATGCAAAATGACAAGTAAGCAGTTAGATATTGGTAACAAGCACGCTTTAGCTACCGCATAAACCCTGTCTATAATGATATATAGTTTGTTGTGCAGATGAAATATTGCATTTTACATCTTTGTTTCTTTCGCCTAGCCGGCAAGAAAAATTTGGAGGACAAATCCTTGAAATGGATTCAACAAAATTACTCGTAAACTGATTATACTGTGGATGCATGTATGCATGCGAAAGTAACGTAGGTGATTTATATAGGTACATGCATGTATGTCATGATAACTTCTCTTCCAATGTATGGTTGATTGTCATTCTTGGCCAGTACCCAGTCGTTTTCTGTGGAAATTGATTGAGATGTATTTAGATTTTGGTTATTTAATTCCGTGCTCTATCTGTTAAATCGTTTAAACGACTAAATCGATTCCACTTAAAATTTTGTTAGTAATGTCATTACGGTTTCGAATGTCCGACAGCATCTGTTCTTCATGAGAATAGGTAGACATTTGCATAAACGTTATGACTATCATTCTTAGTGAGAAATTGTATTTGCAAAGTACTACTCTTTCCAAATGAAGTTTATCAGGAGACAGATGTGACATGATGGAAATTTGGGTAGGGAGCTTTTAAAAAGCTCAGTTGATAGCCTCTCTTTACTCTCCCTCTCCTTGTTTTCATTTAAATCTAATGAACACCAATGGTTCTCATCATTTCACTTAAAAATAAAAAGCCAGAGTTGAAGCGATTTATTCTAAAATTCGTTGTATGCATTGAGTTGCATGAGACATGTGGGTAGTAGCAGGATTGATGTAGTATTTTTTTGTAATGGAATTGAATCAATATACATAGTGTTAGCATCTGCACAGAAGAAATAAAACCTTGTAATACTAGCGGGTGTCTACCCAATACACATATGCGTACAAAAGTGAACGTAGAATTTCCATGAAACCAAGCACACGCACTCACGCACACACACCGAGTCTTTTACGACATAAAAAAAGAACGAAGAAGAGAGGAGAGAGAGAGACAAACTCAAACACGCACATTCTGGATGTTCTCGTGTACATTTAACATGGCCACGTAGAAATGCATGGAGTCGGTATTGCAAGATATGTAACCCCCTACAGCTTTCAACATCATCATCGTCTGATAGACTTTTGCTTTCAGCTAGCATGCTTTACAATACATGCTACACATGTAATCATCATCCCTTTGTATACTCTTGTAGAGGGTATCTTAATCGATCTTCCTATATTCCAACAAGAAGGAACCCTCTGCAACAGAAATATATATATAATACGCTGCCATCATATGCTATTTATATAGCAGAGGGAGAGAAAGAGGAAAATACCCAGCATTTCTTGCAACAGTTCAGTACATCTCCTGTATTTCCTTTACACATTGCAACAC
>JAHZNG010003864.1:0-11387 GCA_027744375.1 Orchesellides sinensis | reverse complement strand
ATGGATGTAATGGTTTGGTAGTTTCCAAAAATTGAATGAACTTTTGGACATTTGGTCTGGTTAAGGATGTGTAGAATACAATGAATAGTATATCTCGGGTGCCTCAATAAATGTGTAGTAACAACCACTTTGTAGTACTAAATTTATATTTATACAAAACATTTATTTAATTAACTTTAGAGTACATTTAAAAATACTTGGCAATGTCGTAATGGCCACTTCCATTATCATTCAACGGTTTGGTATATTTAAATTTATTTTTGGCAGCTCCACATGTGCAACGATCGTACTTAATATTTGTGTTCTTCTTTGAAGCCCCTGGCTGAGATCGTAACTCATCCATCACCGGACAGGAAAATCTTAGCATTCCGATTTCTCTAAACTTAAGCATTTTTTGGTAGCATATTGCGGTCATCCGGGCATCTGCAATGGAGGAGTGCCTTCCAACGTGCATATTTTCTCCAAGGAAATGTTGAGAAAGTAGAGCTAGGGAAATAGGCTGATTCTTGTAGTCACGATAAAAATGTTGAATATCTTCTATGGTGACTGACGCAAGGTTTAAATTCAAGCTTTTCAAGTCTTCGCTGATGCTAGCTCCCCAAAGTGTCTTGCCATCCAGAAGTTTCTCCAGAACACTTTTAATCTGAAAATTTAACGCGTAAGCTATATTATTAACGTTTGGAAACTTTTTTGCTTTAAATATTCTCTTATGTTTATATTACTTACAATATCCGGAGATAGTCCCAGCTTCATTTTGGCTTTGTCCAGCCCTGTCAGCTGTGTGTTAAACTTACACACATTGGGTTGATTGATGAAACTCCAGAACAAAAGTCGGCCCTGGACATCTACTATAGCCACATCACCTGACATATTAGCATGAGTAGTAGAAACAGTTACTTTTTCTGTGTCCAGGAAGAGAATATCAGTAGTAGCTATTAAATCCCCGCGGCAAATCAATGGAACCTGTTCCATAAAAAATTAATTCGATCAACGTATGGAATAAAATATTGAAATATGTAACTATATATTAAAATTACCTGTGAAGCAGGACTAGAACGAGGAGGGCCTGGGTTTGTTTCCACAGGAGCACCGGAGTGTACATTACTTTGTACCCCACACGCATCCTTTCTGTTCCCATCACCTACTTCAGAAGTCTGTCTGTTTTTAAACTTCGAAACTGAATCTCTTGCCAAATTCATTATCTTCTTTAATTTGTCCGGGTCTTTACAGTTCTTGATAAGCTCGCAAACGATCTCGAACTGTTCCGCCTCAGTTGTTGACTTACATTGGCTGACTATGTTCTCCTAGAATGCAATTGACAAAACCTATATTACAAAACTGTGTTAGGTTTTTGTTAATTAGAAACTCCTGTAAAACTTAATAAAAACTTACAGCTTTTTCACTTAGCTTATACTGTTTCCGCCCTGGTGGTGGAGGTGGAATTTTTGAACACTGTGGAAGGTCTCGTGTTGCCATTTTGTTTGACAATATAAAATAACTACCTTACAATTTATCGAATATAAACTACAGATTACTGGTGGTTTGTTGTTGCTGGTGCTCATGTATCAAAACAAGAATTGTACCCTGCTGATCTTATTTTCTGCTCTTTATATGGNCAATTATGCGCTGTATGTATCAAAACAGGAATTGTGCCCTGCTGATCTTTTCTGCTCTTTATATGGTGTAAATTACTAGTGCTAAGCAATGCTATAAGAATAGCATTTGGCGCTGAAACGCGTTTCAAGTGTTTCGTTTCGTTTCACCCCATACACAAAACGGAAATGAAACGCTTTTTGTTGAAACGAAACGTTTTTTCAAAAAAAGCACTGTTCCAGCTTTGACACAAAACAATTGCATCCGTTTTGAAACAAACTGAAACGGATAACAGTACTAAAACAAACTCTTTTCCCCATCTGAAATGTAATGATGTTTTCGTTCTTTACCAACTCATCTCCAGCCCCTCCTCAATCAAAAATTCTCTCTGGACGAAAATTTTCAGGGTCGCCCCAAATCTCTTGGTTGTGATGCACATGGTACAAGTTCGGAATTAAAAGAAGTCCTTTGGGCAGTTTGTAACCAAACATTTCAATTTCTTTAAAGAGCTGATGTATTACACCCATGAAGAGCAACGACAATTTCCGCAATGTTTCGTGTATTACTGCAGTCGTGTATGGCATGCTGTTAAAATACGTATTTGCATTAATTGTTTTATTTAAGCAAAAATATACTATAGTTTTACAAATTACTTTGGTTGATCCTTCAGCATTGGCTCACGATTTCCAACAACATTATCTTTTTCCTCCTGCATTTTTGTTTGCACATGTGGATGCCGACAAACGTATAAAATAAGCCAATTTATGGTAAACAAAGGTGTTTTAGCTGCAGCTGTATAAAAAATCCAGATTCGCTCAAAATATGTAGATTATATATGCTTTGCTGATAAAATATCAGCTTACCCATCAACATTTCCGCAATAGAGGCAACACTGTTGTGCACTAAAACAACCCAAACCGCATAAAACGTCTAAACCTAGCTTGGAAACTGTTTTATCCCGTTAGGTAATCCGTTATCCAGTTGTCCTTTAAATAATCAACAACTTCTTGGATTTCGGAGAGTATCATGAGCTCCATTGAAGTCTTGTTGCCAAACCATACTTAGCAAGGAAGGGCTCGCATGCAAAACGATCTTAGTTCGTGCCATTGCTCACCCTCACTATTTAAAATTACCGTAACCGTTTCTGTTTTAAATTTTCCAATAGAAGCAGAATGCCCAAAGCTTTCTCGCATTAGTTTCGCGTCTGACATCTGACACTACCAAAGCACTTTAGAAAATATACAAATACTTTTATTCATAAAATTTCAAACAAAATATGTTCCAAAATATTTTTGCCTTATTTTACTTACTTTAAAGTGCCCATTTTAATCGTGTACAACTTCTCGTATTGGTTGGCCCACTTTGATAGTTTCAAATGAGGATTTTTTACAATTCGACGAATATTTCCAACAAGTGGTATTCCCCGAGGGCATGTTTATATTCGTTTAAAACAATGGTATAAAGTAGCCCAGGAATTGTTTCACTATCAATTTGATTAACTACCCGGCGGAAGTCCAGTTGATTTTCTTAAGGCCATGGTATTTACCATTGATTTGTTTAAACAAATAGAAAGGCTGTCAAAAGACAGTCCCAAAATCAGGAATATCATCATAGCTAAAAATTCTCACCCGAAAATATGTTGTACAGATACAAGAGCTGGATTATAACAATTGCAGACTTGGTTTATGACCAGTAGACCTTCATACAAAATTGATATGGGTCGGATATAAACTGGCGCATGTATGATGAGGTTAATAAAACTATTTGTGACAATATACATCGTGTGGAAATTACCATTGGGTGCTCTTCCTTGTAAACAAAACAACTTGTTACAAACAGACGTTTTCATGGAATTGGATCTTGGTTCGTGTTACTTAAGAGTTGTACGTAGTATTTTAATTTAAGAATTTAAATGCTGCGAGTTGTATGTACAGTCAAGTAGTAGTTAGCTACTTGAAATAAATTGGGGCACAGTATCGACAAACCGGTTTGTTATTTCTTGTGCAATTTTAATGAGCGTATATGAAAATTATACAATATTACTTCTGGTTTAAGAATCTACTAGGCCTACCTACGCACATGTGGTTTCACGAGTTGTGTTTGCTGTTGACACCTGTATTACGTTTACTATACAATGAGGCACTATAACAATGAAGGCCAGCTGCTATTGGAAAGAGCGTGAATTCTATTAGTTCGTTTACTAGGGACAACTGGATACTGGGAGGGAATATACATAATATAATATAAAGAATTTGCAATATGATGCTCACCATGCTAGACCTGGAAGTAAAATCAGCGTTTGAGCCATGTGTCCTACTCTTAATGCCAGCATTGGCAAAAATATTACACCATTTGCAAAGTTGCCCGCCACAGTTGTCGCAACCATATTCGGGAGCAAGTTTGAAAATTCATATGAAACCAGTGGTATTTGTGCAGTACTAAAGACTTAATTTGTTATATTTAACAGAATTTCTGCAGACATATGCTGAGAATAACAACGAAATTCCCCAGTAGGCATTGATTGTTTGTTTACAAAATTTCATTGCTATTAAGCTGAAGGTATCAAATGTTTTCTAATTTCATAAACGTTGAGACTACCTTCAAATTTATTTTAAAGCCCGGCCGTGATTAGCTGTGTATTTTCAATGAATAAAAGTATCGTTGTCATTATCGCGAGACACATGTTGTTTAGATGTTTTATCAGCCTGTGTAAAATATATATGAAATATGCTCTTCAGCCGGAGCCATATCTTTTTATCCTTTTGCATGTAAAAGGGTGAGAATACTGCCACCCTTCAAAATACATTGACACGGAAACAAACATATATACATTACTTATGCATAGGAATATACTTAATGGTACAAATGCAATGTTAACAATACAAGACCAGAAAATCCGAAGAAACAGAGAAAAGGGGAAAAAGAAAGTAGCGAGGTGACTCTGGGTTTTGAATATACATTTACATTGTTAGATTGCAGCATAGGTAAATATGCATAACACCCAACATTACATTGTATGTATTACTCTCGTTTAACCTGGATTGTTTTGATTTTGTCACACAAGTTTTACCATCAAAAATCAACTTACAAGCCATTTTAGTTTTTATACATTATAATGCTTTTGGATCGTTGCAGCAAAATTACAAAATGCGCATTCGTCCTGTATAAGGTACGGGATTAACATAAAAGTTTTTACTAACTGAATATTAATTTTTAAAAAATCAGTAATATAATTGTACCGTCGGTTTTTTTTTGCTTCAGGGAGTTATATTGATGTCATGTGCCTTCTTTATATTGCTACCTGGTGTTCACACATTGCACTACATTTATGGAGATATATTTGTTGAGATTTTGCTAACAAATCCAGATTTCGAAACTGTTTGTGTTTTATGGGGAATCAGTGCTATCTGTGTGGGCACCACGATATTTTGTTATTTTGCACTTAGAGGATATTTATATACTGCCAATCTTGTAAGAAATACGATGTAATGAAGAAAGTGGCATACAAAGATATATATTTTATGTAATAATTAATGTAGTTTAATTATGTTTGTCAGTTTGATCCAGTTGAGGCACCCACCAGACGGTACGTTGTTGCAATGCTAACTTTTAGTTTGGGAACTGCATCAATTGAAATCCTAGAGGGGCGGTTGGCAACCGATATTATTGTAAAATCCCATCTACTACCATTTTTGCTCAACAGTTTTGTGCTTGGATGGTTCCTGGTTGTGGATTTGGGAAGGTTTTATGAAGAAGATTCTATAATACGACTTAGAAGACTAGAAGCAGTTGACGACGATAGTTATTGTCCACGAAGGCAAATTGGATAATAACGCCGCATGAATGGGTTGACGTTGGGGAAATAACTGTTGGATGGAATTCCACTACAACTTCATCACATATATTTTATTTGGTTTGTACATCACGACTGCATGCATGGATTATACAAATTGAATTAAAATGTTTGTAATAATTGACTCTCACTTATTTTTATTCATTTTACCTGACAAAATATGAAAGTGCCAACAACTGAGGCTTTGTTTTAGAAAGAAACAAATCTACATCAGTAGTGATGGTATTGTGCGAGAGGGAGAACAAATGTTAGACATATATGGATAGTAAAAAACTCATGTTAGCTTTCCGATGGAATTCCTACTTTCTTCATATAATTTTTTACGTGATTTTAACTTTGTAACAACGAAAATTTAAAATTCAAACTAGATTCTCAACATTCTCCATGGATCTATTAAAGATCTATCTATACTGCATTGCGCAATCTATGTTTTGCAATCAGTTTTACTATTCACAACTCGTTATTTTTAGTTATTCTTCTGTCCTGATGAAGGCAACAGTATAGTGGCCGAAAGCTTGACATGATAAAAAATGTTTTCCTCAAACATCGTTGAATCTCAATCAAATATTAAAGTTATATTTTATGAGAAAAAAATTCAAAATAATTAGAATGTGTCACCTGTTACCTTGCTCACATGAAAAAAGATTATTAAATATTATGCTCTGTAGTGGCTTTTGTCAAGTTGTTTCGTCAGTTTTGGAGAAACGAGTGTAACATTGCATAAAAAATTGTGTAACGTTAGTGATTTTCAAGATAATAATATTCTTTAATTAGATCATTTGTATTAACAAGAGCAAACAATGTTATGAAAAATCAGAGAGAATATAAAACTCGTTTTATTAATGCAATGGAAAAATATGTTATGATAAGTTTCCTTAAAAGTTGCATTTCCAACCGAAAACCTTAAAATTGACGTTTTCAATAATTAATTGCTCGCGTTTGCGGACGATTAGCTTAACTGTAAATACGCTTTCTGGTATAAGGAAAGTTGCTGGTTATTTAAATACACGAAGTGTGGTTACTCGTACGCATTTGTTATAAAAGATTCAAAAACTTCAAAAATTACTAGTTCTGTGGGGTTCGTGGACGTATTTGGTACCTTGAAAAGTTATTTTTCGTGCCAAATTTTTCGTATGAACTAAGGGTCATAGTAAATATGATTAGCTAAACACATGGGACTTTAGAAGCACAAAATTTATAAAATAATTTTTCAGTTTTTTCCGACAATACAACCCGTGCAAACCTTGTGATGCATGCGTACATTTTTATAACGCAATTTTTTGACGTAAACTATAATGATTTTGGGTTTTAATGTTCTTTATGTTGGTTCTTGCGGCGTAATAAGCGTTGGAGCCATGTGCGTGTGTGCTACTGCAAATGCAAGTCTTGGCAAACATTTTACTGCAGTTGCAAAGTTATCCGCTGGGGAAGAAATAGCTGCTGCTTTTGCTGCAGTTTTAAAAATTCACTTAAAAGTAGTAGTATCCGTGAAGTACTTACGGATTGAATTAGTTATATTTTTGAGGTAAACCTAACGAGCTTCCCCAGCAAGCTTTATTGTTTATTTTACAGAAATGCATTGCTAATAATCTAAAGACCACTAATAGTTTAATGTCTTCATATTTTAAAGAATGTCTTCACATTTTCATTAACTATGTTGACATTATCGCGACATCGCGAGATACAACGTACATGTTTATTCACCCTGTGTAAATGATATACATAATGGGCACATCAACTGGAGCAGTCTCTATTATCCTTTTGACACGTGCAACAGGTTGAAAAGAGTGTCACCATTTAAAATACACGTACTCGGAAAAAAACCTATATACATAAGTGGATTGGATTGGATTGGATAAGTGGATACACAAAGTTATTCATTTGGATATGCGGAACCACGGAACCAAGTTCACTGCTTTGCCAACAATGCAAGACAAGAAAACCCACCAGAAAAAGAGAAAGCGAAATAGGTAAAGTAGTGAAATGGCCCTACGTTTGAGATACATCCCATTGTTAGAATGCAACATAGGTATACATATATAACACCACAGTACACTGTATGTATTATATTCGTTCTATCTGATTTGTTTTGATTTTGTCACTTAACTTTAACCATCAAAAAATTAACTTACAATCTTTTTTGGTTTGTATGTATTAAAATGCTTTTAGACCGTTGCAACAAAATTACAAAATGCGCGTTCTTCCTGTATAAGGTATGGAATTACCATACAAGTCTTTATTTCTCTATACGAACCGAGTATTAGGTTTTCCTGAAAAATTACTATTAAAATTGCATTTTTGTGTTTTATGTGGTACAGGGAGTTATATTATTATCGTGCGCTTTCTTGATACTGCTGCCTGGTGCCCACACACTGCACTACATTTACGGCTATATATTTACGGATATTTTGCCAACAACTGCTGATTTCGAAACTATTTGTGTTTTATGGGGAACCTGTTGTGTCCGCTTGGTCACCACTACATTCAGTTATTTTGTAGTTCGAAAAATGTTATATTCTCCTTATTACCCCGTAAGAAATGAGATGTTTTGAAAAAATTGTATTTAAGGATGTATTTTGTATACTAATTAATCTATTTTAATGATAATTGTCAGTTTAATCCAGTTGAAGCAAGCCTCAGTCTGGACATTGTCGCAATGCCTGCAATGTGTATGTTTGGACCTCTAGCAATTGACATACTTAAGGAACGTTATGATCTCTATTATATTGGAAATTACCATGCCCTACCACCTTTCGCCATCCTTGGGTTTTTTGTATGCTTCGAGTTTGATTTCGTAAGGTTTATTAAGGAGAGGTCTATAATACGAAGAAGAAGACGAGAAGCAGTTGACGACGATAGTTTTTGTTCACGAAGGCAAATTGGATAAGAACACTGTATGATGGGGTAGACGTTGGGGGATTACTGTAGGACGGAATTCCATTATGACTTCGTTACAAATACTTGTAAACTATTGTTTTGATTTGCTCATCAGCATGACTGCATGTAACAATATATTTTTAACTCGCAATGTCATTGTTATTCTTTTATTGTCGTTATTGACAAAACTTGTGCAAATACGTTTTCGAATAGGTATGGCACTGTGTGCACAAAGGTCAGCAGCATCATGAAGGGACACGACAAACAGGAAATTTTCTGGAGTAAAGAAAC
The DNA here is from genome assembly GCA_027744375.1 of Orchesellides sinensis. NCBI lineage: Eukaryota > Metazoa > Arthropoda > Collembola > Entomobryomorpha > Orchesellidae > Orchesellides > Orchesellides sinensis. Next base: position 2,773 of record JAHZNG010003864.1, on the reverse strand, counting down.
ATACCAAAATCACTATTACTTTTTAACGATATTTGTATGAAAACTCTTTACTTAACCCCTTCCTCTCTGATATGTCTCGTACTCATGTTTTTAGCTGAGTTTTTTACTACGCATTTCATTCCGTTGAGGACCTACCAAAGTGTCAGAGTCTGTGAGTATGCTGCTCTTGCTCTTGATACCAACCAACCACCACATGTAAAAGGAAAAAATATAATGTGCCGCTCTGAATTTTGTCTAGTTGTCACGTAGCCTAATGTGATACGAAAGAAGTAGCATATTGTTAGTAGTTTTCCAGAGAATAATTTTATTCAACTCACTTTCAAGTCATTCTTACGCATATATCAAATTAAATATATACCATGCATCCTTAAATCTGGCTGGGGTTGTAGGAGCATCATATAATTTATCCATGCCTTTTTAAATGTATGTACCTCTCCTTAACTTCAGTTTGCATACATTCGTATGCGTAATGAATGAAGCTGAAGCAAATCCGTTACGTAATTTGCTTATTACTGACTGACTGGAAAGGTAGTACATTACGTAGTTTTCAATTCTACATGCCAAAAGCACGCTACGTATAATTTATGCATACGTGTAGTTTTCTTGCAAAAATAAAATTTGCATTCAGTCCCCATTCAATTGGCACTCATCCGCCATTAATTACCAACGTGTCCTCCTGTTCCTAAAATTGAAGACGCTGGACCAACGTGTCCCCCTGTTCCTAAAATTGAAGACGCTAGACCAACGTGTCACCCAGTCTCCTAAATTGTAGACACCTTCTAAGTGGGACACCGTGTTTCCACTTTCAAATTCGAGAATGGATGCATTGCATTGTGCTAACTATATAATTCTTTACGTTCAACTAAATTTGTACACTGTTAACTATTTGTAAACATTGTTAAGTGTGTTCAATGGTAGCTATCCAGGGACTCGGTACTTCCAAATATCAGGTAACAGGTATCCCAGTACCAGGGATATATTGAATGCGGACAAAAGACGTTTCATAGGAAAACATGGGCTTTGAAAACCAATATTTTTTTAGAGATAAGGCATAGGTACTGTAAGTCTTTATGTTTATAATACTATCCCAATAAGGCAATGTAAAAAACATTGCTTATCAACCCTATGAAGAAATAGTGCCAATTGGCACTACCCCACGGGGTAAAAGAGGGGGATAAAGTTTTATTTCCTTAATTTGACGCGGTCCGCGGTCTAGGTTGCTAATAAGACCCAACCTATTCGATAGCAAATTTTTTGCTCTACATTTTAGTATACCTGGGTTTCGCAACCGAGCCCGCGGACCGGGAGCAATTTCAAATGCCAGATAACCTTTCGAATATAATGCACAAGCATATATACAGATGTGTACAATTTTTTCTTACAGGTTAAATGAAAAAAGTGGGTGGAAGAAGGTGGATATTATACATTAAGTGGTATTACCCATTTAATTGTAATTGGTAAAGGCAATCTATACATATAAATGTGTAGTAATTACATTTTTTGATTTTTGTAATTTTTTCCTATACCCACATGTAATTGAACATACTGAATTTAACACAGCTGATAACACAACGCTTAAACAACCCTAACCCCAATTTACCCCCCAGTGGGGGGAAAATATAAGTTTTCAGATTTTCGAAATTTTAGCGTCGATTTATATGTTTTTGAGCCTTCTGAATCTAATAAAGCTGAGACCACAACGCTATAACACCCCTAACCCCAATTTACCCCCCAGTGGGGGGGATTATAAATATTCGGATTTTTGTCATTTTAGTATCGAATTATATGTAATTGAGTCTTCTGAATCTAATAAAGCTGATAACACAACGCTATAACACCCCTAACCCCAATTTACCCCCCAGAGGGGGGAAAATATAAATTTTCAGATTTTTGTCATTTTAGTATTGAATTATATGTAATTGAGTCTTCTGAATCTAATAAACCTAATAACACAACGCTATAACACCCCTAACCCCAATTTACCCCCCAGAGGGGGAAAATATAAATTTTCAGATTTTTGTCATTTTAGTATCGAATTATATGTAATTGAGTCTTTTGAATCTAATAAAGCTGATAACACAACGGTATAACACCCCTAACCCCAATTTAACCCCCAGTGGGGGGAATATGTAAGTAATCAGATTTTCGTCATTTTAGCGTCGATTAATATGTAATTGAGCCTTCTGAATCTAATGAAGTTGATATCACAACGCTATAACGTCCTAACCCCAATTTACCCCCCAGAGGGGGGAAAATATAAATTTTCAGATTTTTGTCATTTTAGCGTCGATTTATATGTAATTGAGCCTTCTGAATCTAATAAAACTGTAAACACAACGCTATAACATCCCTAACCCCAATTTACCCCCCACTAGGGGGCAAATACAAGTTTTCAGATTTTCGTCATTTTAGTATAGATTTATATGTATTTGAGCAAATTAAATCCGATAAAGCTTATAACACAACGCTATAAGACCTCTTAATCCAATATACCCCCTAGCGAGAGGGTTAAAATTTTAGTTTAGTGTTAATCTTGGGTAAGGGGTATTACAGCGTTGTAGTATTATTTTTGTTGATTTCAGGATAGTCAGTTACATATAAATCCATGTCAATCCCATTAAAATCTGAAAAAATTATATTTCCCCCCATTGGGGGGTAATCTGGAGTAAGGGTATAATAGCGGTGTGTTATTAATTTTATTGAATGCAGGATAGTCAGTTACATATAAATCCATGTCAATCCCATTAAAATCTGAAAAATTTATATTTCCCCC
>JAHZNG010003863.1:0-21303 GCA_027744375.1 Orchesellides sinensis | reverse complement strand
TATAATGTGTAGGTATTTATAAAATGCATGCATGCAAGTATAGGTACATACATAATATAATACGCCTATCGAAATCTAATGTAACTAAAGAACAAGGAAGGATTTGGTGAAGAGGTAAGTACATTATGAAAGAAGTAGGAAGGCAAAGCTACTATTTTTAGTTTGTTGTCTTTTCTAATCCGGATTCCACCAAAGCTTCATGAAAAACAGAAGAAAAAAGCTTAATACATTATAGTTTTAAACTACATCGACAATAAAAAGCGACTTTTTCTAACAACATTATTTTTCCAAAGGAAAGGGTGGCTATGTAAAGTTTAGTCGTGTGCGGAGGCATGCAATGTTTAAACTGTCGTACGAGTCACAGACCCGCCTCAAATTTGGGATATTTTTGGATTTAAAATACCCTGATGGAAGTGCATGATTCTGATTTTGTATCTCTTGACTCTGGGCATTCTACTCTTTGTATACGCTTAATGTTATTACATGATACATGACAATTCTTCTATTTCTTTCTAACAGTACAACCTGTGATGATGATAAAACAAAACAATGCTTATACGAGTGGTGGAGGATTTGTTGCGTACAATAGAGATAGGAATAATAATATTCTGAGTTGATCTTTTGAGTACGTGCTTGCCAAACGGACGCCACTGCCCTGCCACTCCCCTATTTCTGCTTCCCTAATTTGCAGATTCCGGAAATCAGCAAACTCCTGTCATCGAACACATAAGAACAATGGAAAGGAAAGGAACGAAATATGTATTTGCGTTTCTGCAGCACAACCAATGTTCATGACACATTGTAACATAGGTACACATATTGTAAGTCGTGAATTCACCTGCTATAGAACTCGTTCGTCCACAAATGCCAGAGCATAAATTCATAGCGTCGTGCGACAATTATTCACAAATTGCGTAACAGCGTAATTTTCTTAGTAAACATATAGTATGTTCCCGAAGATTCTGCTGGCAATCTATTATAGTGTGGGTGCCTTGTACCCAATAACATGTTCACAAAATGTATTTATAAAATCATTGACTTGAGCATTACTACCTAACCTTCAGATTTTACTTTGGGTTCTCTTGGTTTGATGACTTTACCCAGTCACCCGGTTAGCAGGATTGAGACCATGATACCATGAAATAAATTAAAATCAATAATATGGAAATATGTTTAAAATTTTAGATAACAGACAAAAGAAAAGAGCAAATGAAAATTGAAATTGCTTTAAGGTTCAAGTTCGCGTTAGTTAGGTTGTTCGCTGTGCTTAATATATTAATAAACATAATACTATCAATGCATTAATATACAATAATTCTTCGTTAACTGCATGATAGTTTTTAGCGCATTCATTTAATGAATAATTGGAACAAATAATTGAATCAAATATGCTCCTTCTTGGCTGCATTCGATTTACAAAAACAAAGATGCTCGCACAGAAGTAGATACTACCTAAAAGTATTTATAGTAGCTTCTAATTTCAAATGAAATATAGTCGATTCAGCCAATTAGTTTAAATTTTTTAAAATTTGTTTAGGAAAAATCTTTTGGAACTTTGGAAGCAAATGCAACATTAGATACAACAAATGGATTGGAAAGTCAAAAGTCAAGTGGAAACCGGCTGTACCAATTCAATAAAAAGACACCTTTAGACACATCCCCAAAACGTTTACTTTGTCATTAGTCGACAGATGTTGACAGATTGGGGGAACAGAACAACCTTTACTTACCTCATGTTATTTTTAATATTCATTTGACGAATGAGCTAAACACGATCAACAGTCAACATATTACAATCATCACAGCATGTCAGTGCATAAACTATTTTGACAAGTTACGTTTTCCCTGAAAAGCTACTTTGCGTTTTTATTGCTACCAAGATTTAAATGTGTAAAACATGTGCTTATGTACATATATATGAAAGGCATATCTACATTCCCATTTTAATGGATCCAAATCCAAGTCAATGTACGAAAGCATTTTATAAGTTTCACTTTTAAAATGTCAATATTTTGTTAAACAAGTTTGTTTAAAGATATGCAAATATTGCAAATACCATCACCATATTTATACCACTAATGAGGCAACACAATCTCTTTTAGCTTCAATATCTTATATGTATGAGCATGATGAGATGTGACGAGATGGAGATGGGAATAACCACCCATAAGTTGAGAGGTTTACTGCCAAGTGCCAAGAATTACCTTATTGCTTGCTTTATGTGCTAAAACAATTTTCCAGATGGGTATCCTAAATGTCATGAAAAGTATAAAATTTTTAGCAAATACTTATTTATTATGCATTATGACTTCTCAAAGATTCCTTGCGTATTGCGAATACAGTACGTTCAACAGTGCCATTCATCATCATATCATCTTACTTTTAAATAGTATCATTCAAACTCAAGGCCTTATTTCTCATCACAACGCAGTAAATAAATTCGTCACACATTCAGATTAAGGTTATTCTCCAAACTTGAATAGTATACGGCAATGACAATACTACACGATATACATAACTAACTGATAAACAAACAAAAAATATCTCAAATGCTGAAAACAATGGTGTGTGGCATGGTGTCATAAAAACAAGGCTTTCGGTTGTTTTTTGAGATGGTAAGTTCCGGTTCGATTCTTTCATGAAACGACATAAATACATAGTATACGCAGTCCTTTCACATCTACCATAATCCTGAAAAGGTCCAAGAATTTGCTTACGTGACTTATGTCACTTTATTAAGTTTTTGCCATTTCCATGTCTCTCGGAATTACACAAAAAACAAAAGAACTCCACATATTTCGGAAGTGGAATAAGACGCAAATGCAAAGTAAAAAGTGATATAAACAGCCCTACACCGAAGCGCGAAGAAGTAGAAACGGTACAGAGAAATGGAAATGAAAGCATCCCAGTGTCAACTCAAATTCAAAGTGTTCATCGCATCACCGTTTTTTCTGTGATTATACATAAATACATATACGTACATGCTTCTTCATCTTCATAACATTCTCCTTTCTTACCAAATCCATTCATAGGGAACAGAAAGGATCTTTTCAGCGATTGCATGTTTTCTTGTCCCTTGCATACATGATGAGATTTTTGCTTCACATGAAAAAAAAGATTTGAGAGTGGAAAGTTAGACTTAAAACAAGAAGCTCTATTTTTGGATCCGGTGAGAACACTCTTGCCAAGTTCGGATATAGGAAACACTGTCATGTTCAAGACAGCAAAGTGGAAAAGATAAATGTACCATGTTGGAAATCATTACACGTTGTACCGGCTAAATTCGATAACATTTAAATCTCCAGTAAGATATTATGCATCCAAGCGAAGACTAGATAATATGTGTAATGTGTATTTTTATGTTGAATCTCGATCCTTGTACACTGGGTTCCTTAACGGAAAAAGCTTAAAAGTTTACAATAAATGACAGGTGAAACAATGAGCAAATGCATTTGTAAATATTCTTACTCATAAAGTAATTACACGAGACCGGAAATTATTCATCATCATCAGATCACACACCATGTAACTTTTTACTTTACATGTAATATGGTAGGTAGACAACGTAAATGCCTAGGTTGAGTCACACCTACATGCATAAAATGAAAGCGCTGTTAAAAATATCGCATTATCGCATCGATTGATTCTTCTTCTTAGACCTCCTTTAGGCCAGACCAACACATGAACCTCGTCTTCGTCATTACTTTTAAATAAATTCATATTTTTAAATTCAAAATGATTTAACATTTCCGAGGACCTTAATCATCTTTTTACTATATCATACGGATAAACTCTAAGCTCAATGTCAGTTTAAGGTTCACACAATACGGTTTTAATTTTGCATGCAAATCTGGCACATTTTTGACACTTGCAGTTCGAAATATGATACCAAAGAAGGCGCATTATGGTGGATACAAACTCTGAAAGGTAACTTACAGTAGCGCATGTCCATAATATTTTGTGAAAGGGTTGCACCTGTTGGGGCGTCCTACTGTGAATATTATATTTCTTTAACCTTCTCCATTAACTTGAAAGAAACGCCGCGCGGCATAAAGTCTCGAGCTTTGTTATTTCATGTAGCATGGAGGCATAGGCATGTGATTCTTCTAGGCTTTGATACATTGTCGAAAGGAAGTCAAGACTGCCTAACCATATAAACTCTCCGTTACACGATCTAAAATCATGGTGTAATGTATGTAAATATTTCTGTAAGCTTTTTTATGAAAAAAATCTCAACTGCTTAAACTTCATTCCTGCAGAGGAGGTCGTTGACTTGCAAATAATATCTTGGCACAAATGCCAAGCTCAAGGGTTTGGCTTCATAAAACGATTTTTTAAACTTCTTCAAAGCACAAAATTATTCTCCAATATCCAAAAGACAACTGTAACATGGTCTCTATGCAAGAACCCTAGTTATTCTAAGACGATGAATGTGTGGGACGTTTTTTCTTCGACACATCACAACTTTATACCAGGGAGAGTCGTCAATTATATTATCAAATTAATGTTCACATGATCTTCTACAATCCGATTTGATGCAAATAAATCGTATAAGTTCTACTTAAAAATTAATATGGGACATATGCCTATGTAGACCACCTTGCAAACTAACACGGAAATCCCCGTATATTTTCCTATGTCCGTTGTTGATTTGAAATATGATAAGGGCTTTTCAGGATATGATATCTGAATCCTCTTGTTGTCACAGGTGCACCTTTTGAATCATTTGAGCAATATTTCTATCAACTCATCCATACAGTCTTTAATGCCTAATTTAAACAAATAGCAACACAAGCCGACATTATCAGACGTTTTTTATGTGTTTAGATAGATTGATAAACATTTAGAGGTGAAAATAATAGCTAAACGTACTATCCTAAGGAATACCGCATCATATCATATACTGCCATAAGGCATCGGTAGAGAATATAAGGCATATTGATACGAAACTAATAACTTTGGTTGGCATTTTATACGTTATTTCAGTGTGACATAAACATACATGACTTACTTTCTTCATTAAACACCGTCCCAGTCCCAATACAAATGTGTAAGTCATTTTTCAAACTAGAGATACACCTGACGCAGTCGTACAAGCCGATTAAGAGTTTGCCAAATTCATGACACTTTTTTCATTTGTTTTTTAACAGACAAATAAATGCTTACCAGCTACGCTATGATTTAATAATAATAACTGCTACGTGCAAATCGATTCTGAGTATGTGTAACGACTCTTTAAAATGCGTGAATTAAATAAATTGTGTAAAACCCCATTGATAATAGAGTTTTAGCATGGAAAAAGGTGACAATGACGCATTATCTTGTTTTCCTCTGACAGGAAATGATATATGGTAGAATGAAGCACACAGTTAAGTACCATACCAGTGGAAAATTGACTTGGCTTTGGCGTGGCTCTATATATCAAAGAAATTCGATGAAAATGATTATATTCACTTGGCGTCTCCCACTTTTATCGCGGAAGGAATGGAAAATCTATAATATCTCTTTCATCAAAGAGTACACGATCACAATGCTATAATTTATTTAATACATTCCTACTGCTTTAATACTTCTTTTAAATCCTTTGATGATTCACGTCTTCAAAGAGAATTTATTAATATTGGAAACCCCCACGTAAACGGGTTGGAATGAAGCCGTTGTTGCAAACCCTACCAAAGATATACTCTTTAAAAACGAACGCTTTCACCAATCCATCTATACCTATGTTGTAATGCTGGAGAAAGGTGTATTTAAAAAAAGCTAAAAGAATTAACAAAGGCAAAGTCATATATGCAAGGTTATTCGTAACAAAGAAAGTTTGTTGGGGCATTGTGAGAATTCCCGGTTAGATGTTATCAACAACATAAGCTATTTTTTGTAGCTTTTTTACAGTCAGTGACAGTCTTCTTGTATAAAACGTTAAAAGCCTCTCTCTGGCTCTGGTTTGCTTGCCTAAAATATCAACATCTGCATAGTGACTCATGGACAAAAAAAAACATCTCATCCGTATTTTTTATCCACAATCGACACCACATTTTATAAGCTAAGCTGTCCATTGTCCTTCCCGTCCAGTTAACACTTTACGATTTACTCATTCAATCCAATACGTCTTGTTATGATGAGCAGCTCTTTCTAAGAAAGGATTCTCATTCCAATTGAGACGATCGTGTTCTTCATGGTAGCAACTAAACAAGGAAGGAAGGATAAAGGAAACCAGATGAGCCAAAAGACTGTTTTGGATTCCATTTAGGTTTGTGGGTAAATTAAATAAATTTGTGTTTAACATGTATTGAGTAGGAGGTGGTAATAGAGTTTGTAATTAATTTATGTATTTAATTTAGGTTGTGGACTTGACTGACAGTGACGTTTGCTCGAAGGAAGACTGGAGACTGGTAAACTTTTTTGTTGGTTTTATATTATATTATTGTATTTATTTACATTTTTAAGTGTTTTATTTAATCGTTGTAATTATAATTTTGTTTTATTTGTTACGTTTGAAATTTTTAGGAGTCTCAGCATAAATTTGACTAGGTTAGGATGGAGCAGATTACGATGGACCTTAGTGAAGGAAATGCAGTAGAAGTGGAGATGAAGTGTGAGATGACTAAGCTACAAATTGCTGCCAGTGCAAATGGCAATGGGACCAGTACTAATCAGGTGCAGATTGTAGCACCTGAAGGTATCCTGCAAGGGTCCGCTGAAACAGTGGATGCCTTTAGCTTCTTTGGAGGGAGCAAGGATAAGAAGGAGAATAATGGTGTGCCTGAGAAAGAAGATGATGGAGATTCTAAAGGGTTTTGGTAAGGAAACAATAGGGCTTGTATGACATACAGTGTGTTGTAAGGGTTAATTAGGTGAGGGTTGAAATGTTTGGTAGGCATTCGTTTATTTGGAATATAATCTGAATTTTGATTAGGGGTATTGGTGGAGGAAGCAAGGCTTTCATGCCAGTTCACAAGGATTCAGAAGTTTATAATATGAATCACCCTAAACGAGGACGTGCTCTGATTTTAAATCATGAGGTAATTAGTTAAATTCTGATAAGCTATTGTAGTTAGGAAAATCGTATTGGAAATATTGAAGCAGGATAAAATAAGGATTTATGAGTTTATGTTTTTAGAACTTTAACTCTAATCTGGATCTTGGACGTAGATTTGGGACTGAGAGGGACAAAATGAGCCTGTTACAAACTTTGAAAAACCTTGGATTTGAAGTGTCTGCCTTTGATGATCTCACATATCATGAAGTAGCTCGTGAGGTTGAAAAGCGTAAGTTTGTTCTATGTTCTACTAATGTTACTTGAACATTTAAAAGGGTGGGATTTAAGTTTTATACTTTTATTTGCAGTGGCAAAAGAGGATCACACAAACCGGGATTGCCTTATCATATGTGTTCTGAGTCACGGAGACACACAACTGATGTACGCAAAGGATTATTCATATAAACCCGAACTGCTGTGGCAGTCCTTCACTGCAGATAAAGCTCCAACCCTCGCAGGAAAGCCGAAATTATTCTTTGTCCAGGTAAGATACCGATCTATTGTTGTGTAATATAATAGAAAATATAGGTTACGTTCTCAAAATTAGCCAATGTATTTTTGACGTTTCGGCAAACGTAATTGAAATTAGCTGATAAACTTTAAAATTTCATTGGGGTTTTTGATAGGCTTGCCAAGGTTCTCAGCTAGACGAAGGAACAAAGTTGGTGAGACTTAGTAATCGGACAGAAACTGATTCTAATCCCACAAGTTATCGAATACCGAATCACGCAGACTTTTTGATATGCTACAGCACTGTACCAGGTTATTAAGTCTATTTCGCATTTCCAAAACTTAACAACCATCGTGGTTCGCCTTATAATAATGTACCTAATGGAAAATGTTTTGGATGTTTTATTGGTTTGTAGGATTTTATTCATGGAGAAATACTACGAATGGCTCATGGTTTATACAAGCGATTTGCAACGTTTTTAATAAGTATGCTCAGAAAAAGGATTTGCTTTCAATGATGACGATTGTGGCACGAGAGGTAATTTACTAACTATAAAAAATCTTTTTTTAACTTTCTTATAAAGTACTGCAATCTTAAATTTCTTTAGGTGGCTCTATACTATGAAAGCAATACACCGTCACAACCGCACATGAACCAGAAAAAGCAGATCCCATTCATCACTTCTACACTTATTAGAGACGTGTATCTTGTCCCGAAATAAGGATGAAACTGACTCATTGCATGTGAATATAAATGCATTTTTAGTTCTTACTTGTGTATTATGGTTTATAAATTGAATGCACTAAGACTGTAACATATAATTTTGTATTCACTATTTATAGTACTGTTATATAAGTAGATCAGTACATAAAACCTTTATCTATTGCTGTAGCTGTAGTTAGATAGTTTCAAAATTATGTACGTTTACTTGGAATCTCTCAGTACATATTTATAATCTCTTTACACATACAACCATTAACACGTAACATACAACCATTGAAAGGCTTTGTTACCGGGTACGTGTTAAGTCACTTGTTTGAATGTGGTGTAGCGTTTACTTTTTTCATATACGTTACTCACAAACTAATTTTAAAGTTATTTTGTATCCGATTCGAATGTGTAAACTATTATAAGCAATAATTATCACTAAATATGCTCACTTAGCGCCAGTAAGAAAACAAGTCTTTCACTTCATAATCTCCAAGCGTTTAAGAACGTATGGCAATTCGAAGCTGCTCGGTCAAAAAACTTGTAACTTTATGCATTTGCTTTAAATAGCAGTGCCATATTATGTATAGTTCCTACTTCTACGTTAGAGCGTTAATAAATGAAAATGAATTCGTAGTTTTAATTATTGATATAAAATAATTAGCGAAACAGTATGTACATTTCCTAATGTATTGTATATCTAAAGTTTTAGTGTTTTCAAATAAATGAAACAAAACCAAAATATTATTACTGACTGACACTGAATTGATTTACCATCTTAATTTCATTTATTAGATTTACTTTCAGAATATTTCTGCACGCTAAATAAGTCAAATTGAATGTACAATGCAATGGTGAAGGTTGGAATTACCAAAACCAGTATTCCTTATTATTTTTTTCATATGGTACAACATCAGCAAACAAAAAATTTTTAAACAGGGAGGACAAAACCTGATTCTTTTGGGGAAATGCAATAACCGGGAACATATTTCCCGTACTATAAATTTAATTACATGTAAATATTAGACAAAAAAGCAGTTATACAATCAGAAGTAAGTTGGAAACAGTTAAGTTATAAAAAGTCAAAATCTTCTATATAATTACAATGATTCAATATACAATAATTAAATACTATTAAAGTTTGTAACATTAAAGGCGTTAAGGATGTTTCTGCGACAAACCGTTACGTTTTAATTTTCTTTGTTTTCGTTAAAGACTATATTAAATGACATTCCCTGTTTGGATTCCTTCCTAGTAGAATCAACGAGTTTTACTGCAGCAGGAGCGGGTGGTTTTTTAGATACTGTAAATGTTGAACGAGCATCAGGGCCTCGTATGTCCTGGAATAAAGAAATTATAATTAGATTAGAGTACATATTTCATTTATTTTTTAAAATTTATAAGTGCAGCATGTGAAATCTGGTTCGATACCCTATCATCGCTGATAAATGGCTCCTTTAGGACAGGTTTAGGTTTAAAAGCCTCAGAAGGATCAAATCGTCTTTTGGTAATAACAGTAGCAGATGCTGAAGAATGCTTCAATCTTTCTTGCAGCTGTGAATTTTTCTGACGCAATGATTCCACTTCCTGAATAAAAAATAAATGAAGTTAGAAATGAAAATACATGAAAAATAATTTATAGATAGAATTCTTATAACAAAGTAGACTTACCGCTCGTAATCTCATATTTTCATCCTTAATTTTAATTACATGTTGAATTTTTTGTCTGCTATTTTGATGACCAACAAGTTGGGCGTAATCTGAATATACACTTTCGTAGTGAGACAAACTTTCCCGTAGCGTAAGTATTTCAGCCCGCATTGTTGCCATTTGAGCTTCTTGATCATCTTTCTTGCTTTGTAATTCAGTGAAAAAGGAATTGTCCTTTTCCAGACGTGAAATTAGAGATTTCATGGACTCTGCATCTTCAGCTGCTTTTATCAAGTGTTGATCAAACTTTGCCTGGATTTCAGTATTCTTTTTCTGCAGATTCGAAACAATTTTCTTGAGGCTAACGTTTTCATTCTGCCTTTCTTGAATCCGACCTTCCAGTTCATCGATTTGGCACTGTAAATCAGCAATTAAAATTTCGTTGTTCTCCAACTGTGAATTCATTAATTTCAGAGACTCTTCATCCTCGATTGCTTTTGCTAAGTGTTTATCAATCTGTGTCTGATATTTTGCACTCCTTTTCTGCAGATCATCAAAGTTTTCCTTCACCTCCCGAATACTCTCCTCAAGCTTCTGCTTGTCCGAATGGAGCATTTCGTTTTTCTCTCTTTCGGTCATTAGCAAACTTTCTTTATCGGCTAAACTTTCCTTAATTTCACGAATATTCTCCTCAAGTTTCAGGTTGTTTGAATTGAGAATTTCAGTTTTCCCTCTTTCATTCGCCAGCAAAATTTCTTTTTCAGCTAAAGTCTCCTTGATTTCACGTATTATCTCCTCAAGCTTCTGGTTGTTTGAATTGAGCATTCCGGTTTTCTCTCTTTCTTTCTCCAGCAAGCTTTCTTTTTTAGCTAAACTTTCCGTAATTTCACGGATGTTTTCCTCTAGTTTCTGGTTTTCCAAGCTAAGCATTTCAATTTTGGCTCTTTCATTCGCCAGCAAGGTTTCTTTTTCAGCTAAACTTTCCTTGATATCGCGGATACTCTCTTCGAAAATATGGTTGTCCGCAAGTAGCATCTCGCTCTTCTCTTTTTCAGCTAACAGCAAACTGATGTTTTCAGCTAAACTTTCCTTGATTTCACGAATATTCTCCTCAAGCTTCTGATTGCTTAAATTGAGCATTTCAGTTTTATCTTTTTCAGTCGCTAGCAAGGTTTCTTTTTCAGCTAAACTCTGCTTAATTTCACGGATATTCTCCTCAAGCTTGTGGTTGTTTGAATTGAGCATTTCAGTTTGCTCTTTCTCGGTCGCCAGCAAGGTTTCCTTTTCTGTTAAACTCTCCTTAATTTCACGAATGTTCTCCTCCAGTTTCTGGTTTTCCAAACTAAGCATTTCAATTTTGGCTCTTTCATTCGCCAGCAAGGTTTCTTTTTCAGCTAAACTTTCCTTGATATCACGGATACTCTGCTCAGCATCCAAAAGTTGAGTTTGGGCTGTCACTAGCCGAGCCTTCGCTTCATTGAGCTTTTCAGCACTTGCTGCAGGAGTCAGTGTTTTTGATGTGGCATCATGAAGAGAACTAGCAGACCCTGATCGTGATCTGTTACTTCGCAGTCTTGAATCAGAGCTAGAGCGTGCAGACGCTGATCCAGTGGCCGTAGACCTACTGCTTCTGACCCTAGCTGGTGTTCCAGGATAAGCAAATCCTCCGCCATCATTTTTGTATTTACTTGACGGGTCAGTCCTTGCACTGTAATGTCCAAAATTGATATCCTTAGCTGATCCACGTGGCAACTTTGGGTCATACTTTGTTGGTGGTGGTGCACAACCTACCAAACATTCATAAATCAAAAAGATAAGTATTAAATTTCACACCAACAAATCTTCAAAACAAGTATTATGTATACATGAAAAGTAATGAAGAAGCATGTCTGAAACCTTAGAACTACAACATAATAAAAAGACCAATCCAGTAGCTTAAACAACTAAATATACCTGCTTCCTCGTTAAACCGTCTAACTGCCGCTTTATTGAAGGTTGCCATTTTGGTACGTGCCAAAAATTGGATGGACCACTCTGAATATCTTGTATACCCCTCTATTTCCTTCCTTTCTTTCTTCAATCAATCCACAAGTTCACTGTTCCACCAAAAATCCTCCTCTCACCTGTTGAGAAAATAGTAAAATCAATTACCTAAATCAAACTTCCAAACAATCTTATTGAATCAACACCAGACTCATTCTTATTAATTAAAATATAATCACCTTTCACCCAACTCATTTAATTCTTACAGCCAACCACTACAACTTTCTCTAAACAAAAACAAAACGTTACTTACCTTTTTTAGAAGTTACAATATCTCTCCCTTGTTTTGTTTCGTCCTTCACGTAAAACAGATTCCAAATTAACAGTAAAATTTCTATTTTAAAAATCCTCCTCCTCACCCCAAAATAATCACAGCACTAAACAAATTAAATCTCAAAACAAAAACCTAAAAAGATTAAAATCCCTTTACTCTCCCTTCATCCCTAACCTAATAAGCCTTTGCCACAGTCATACTAGCCTTGAAGTCCACCCAAACACTAACTGAGCTTTAGATTGACCGTTAACAATTTTTCCCTTCAACAAAAATATGCATAGGATAAAATATCGCTTTGCATAGCATCACTTCTCCCTGCACTCTGCACAGTATAATATTTTGGTCGTTGTTATTTTGTACTCATGTGTGAAAGTCCCCCTCACCACAATTCAATGCAGCCAATGAGCAATCAACATCCTGCCCAGCTGCTCCGTGGGAACCAATCGCTAGCCAACTAAAGCTCACCCAGATGTGGGAAACCTGGGACCAGTACTACATAGCTACAGTCAGAATACAACCACAACGAATACTATGTGCATAAGGCTCTTTTCAACATCAGGATTGATCCGATAAAATGCTAGGGAAAGGAAGACGGTATAGCCTTCGTTTCAAACAAAGTAAACTTGATCATTGATAAGGCTTTACCTGTTGCAATTGCAATGTAAAGCTTGACTGGAATGGAACTGGAAGTCACCCTCTGCTAACTAACCCAAAGGACATACGGAAATAATGTCATTCCTCACTTTATACTCCAATACTAACATGCAAAAAACTCAATATGTGGATAATGTACACATTTTGTATGTATAGATGGGTATATGAAAAATGAATATGAATTTTAAAACATCTTCCCATTGTTCCAGATAGAAGGAATGCATTCAGGTCATGATAAATACAAAATATTCGTGTAATCTAAGGTATGTATAAATACAGCGGAAGGTCAAACGAGGAACTTTTTTATTTTGGAGTGATTATGTTTTACATTTGATTTTAAAGGCCACAGGCATAATATTTTAGGTTTGAAATTTATCTGTTCGTACTCCTTTACACGAATTATGGATATATATTAGGAATATATATCATAATGAAGGACTCAAGATGCATGAATTAACTACATGCGAAAAATTTAGTACATAAAAAATCTAAAGCTTTGTGATTGCTTCATTTGTTTGTACATTTTGGCTACTTTTCTGTGGCTTGCGTTGATTGATGAATTGATGACTCGCCATCGCCCCCATCATCATCTTCCTCAGAGGTTTCCGCTTCCGCTAAATCCACAGCTATAGTGAGGAAATCTAAATAGTTTGGATTTGGATGTAACTCGAGCATCTTCATCGTCCTGATGAAGTTTCTCATGTTCATTAAAAACTGTTGACTCATGGGGCATCTTGAACATACAATTTCAAACTTCTTATTTGAATATATGACCCTAAAGTATGAAAAAATGACTGATAATGATTGACCAACCAACTTAGCCGATGCCCTAAACATGTAGCTGAACGGGTAATAAATCAAATTGAGGAATGAGACTCCATATAAATCCGCGTATCGGACGACCTGACTTGAAAAGAACGTTTGCTGGTTCCCAGATCTAAATAGGCTTCCCAGGACGCCATACGCTCCGTTGATCTCATGAGTGACATCTTTAATGGCTGCCCGTATTTTAGAAATGCTTGACCTTTCCGTCGTGCCACTATCCAAATCCCTAACAGAAAACCGCGCCGTCAATATGCACTATTCATCAACTGAAGATAACATATGCGGGTCTACTGCTTATTACTCTAATAAATTCAGAATGAAATACAGACTTATATGTCGATTCGCATGATCCTATACATGCACATATTATAGGCATAGAATTTCATTTATATTTGGAATCTGAAAAATTACATGTTTGTGGTGGCTAGTAAGTCAAATGAAATACCTCCAGAGTACACTTTACCCTCCATTAAAGGACCTGTATGCAAGCCAATTTTGAGCATCCCCGTTTCAGAATCAACTTGGCGTAATGTCGAACCCCCTTTGAAAAACACAGGCTTTCTAGCGTCCACGACAATATAATTGAAAAACTCTTTCCAATCCTTTACAATTATAGAATGATATATATAGCACATATGAAATATGTGTTAACAATTTTCTGTCTGAAGAAATTGGTCAGAGAGCATACCATATAGCATGCACAATGCTACCTAAAATGTAAAATGCATATAAATGTACCTTTTTTGTTTGCCCAGGAAGATCGAAAATGTATGCCATAATCTTTTCAGTGTACCAATACTCTGAATTAGTAAGCAAAAATACTTTAGCCCCTGAATCCCGCATGCGGGTCAACAGCAACGGGAGCCGAAAATCTTTTGCGACATATTCATCCAAGTTTTCAACAGTGCGCTGTTTTAACTCTCCCTTAAGACGGGACGGGAATAATATTTGAAAGCATGGGTTGTTGAAAAGAATGAAGAAACTAACACGGTTATAAATAATTCTAGATTTTTATGGTTTATGTATATTTTTTGTCAAGTAAACTGACTCGTGTATGAACCCATGAGGTGGCATCTCGGATATCTTCTAAAATTGATCTGTACGTCATAAATAAATCTCCACTCCGTATGCCAGTAAGCTCGCTGTGAATCGATTTTTAGTAAGATATCATTATAAAATCATGATTTTGCAAACATAAAACAAAATATATAATTTAATGAAAGCTGTAACTGTCCCACTGCTTACCTTTTGTTTCCTGGCCTTGTCCCATAAAAGTCGATTATGCATGCTAAAATGTAAGCTTGAGGTAGATCAAATAATGTATTTAAAACGCTCACGCGTGACTCATCCAACATTAAGAATTTGCTTGGGTACAGCTCCAATATTTCTTGTCTAAAATTGGTTTTCGATTGTTACAGATCAACTTGAACAAGTCAATTACGCAGAATTTCTTTTAATTTGAAATATTATGATACATCAGAACTATTTTGCCCTCGTTCAAGGTAACTTTATTCTAGAGTAATTTATACTTTTTCAAAAACTTGAATCCGTGACAGCAAAGTATGATGTTTCCGAGTGCATCCACTTTTAACAAATTTCCGTACAATGAGTCGAACCATAAACCTCTTCAAAACAGTTTAAAAATCTTATTTTGGAATCTTTAAAAAGTTGTATACCTACATATATCAATGTGTGTGTATTATTTGGTGAGGTTCCATTTACCGAATTGGAAATTTAGAATCATATGCATATTTTTTTATGTCCAAAGAGTAGCCCAGTTCTGTAAGTCGCACCTTGATTAAATCGAATGCCAACGCCTCAAACTGTGGAGAATTATATACTAAAACAAAAATGTGATACAGAATTGTATTTAACTACCATGTCGCCTCATATAGTTCTGTAAAGGCCTGGTAAAAGATTAGCAATTAAAGCTTACTTGCGAGGGTGTAATCCATGTCAAACCCAAAGAACCTAATCTTCCCTAAGTTTAAACCCCGGTTGACAAAGACACTACGAAAGTAAAAAAGCAATTTCAAGGATGTAAATTAGTAATAAATTCATGCGTTCATTTCATTGTCAAAAAAAAAATCAGGTCTGGTTAAAAAGGATAGTTGTGCCATTGCTTTGTCATGAATTTCAACAACTAACCGTTTGGTAGCTTCTCTATAAAACTTCTGCTCCCTCCCTACTAAAGAGTCGAAGTCATTAATAGCTGCATCTGATTCTGAACTACCACATGTAGTCGCTTCGACCGTAAATGAGTCTACAGCATCTACTAAAGTGGACATCATGATTATGATTGCTTTTCGTTTTTAATAATTGGTACAGAACTGAAATGTGTATACTTTTAGCTATATTCAAGACATTATTGCAAAGNATGTGTATACTTTTAGCTATATTCAAGACATTATTGCAAAGTAAATTATAAACTGCGAGCTTTTTGAGTGTAGGTAGGGTAAAACATCGTACATTTGCATAAGTATTTCCGATAAGGTAAGGGTAATGAGATAGCAGGCTTTTATGATATTTTCAATTACATCATACAGTGGCTTAAATTAAGGATTGTTTGTTGTAAAGGCAACCTTTTCACAGCTCTCATTCTGACGGACTTCATCACATTCGTATTCATTCGTCGAGCCGAAGTCTTTGAATTTAAATGCGATACACTTTCATGGTTCATGACTTTATCTACTATGATATTACATGATATGCATGAAGCATGAACATTTTGCAAGTGTACAATACAGTGTGAATCCATTTGTCATCCATTTCTGTTGCACATATACATGAAAAGATATGATTGGAGCTTGGAATGGAACCCGGTTTCCACTCCCATGCATGCTTAGATAGACAAAAGTCAAACAGCTGCTAAAAAACATAAAAAAGTAGCGTGCAGCCTGTAAACATGGTTTGAATCGTATAGTAACTAGTAACAAAATGCATTTACAGCATCAGTTTCTTTGTACAAGAAAATAGAACCTTTATATACTTCCAAGGGATTACGAATATACATTTGAAACATCAAGACTCAAAAGTTAGTTGAATCTTCTTGTCAGAGTATTGTTAGAAGCTTGATTGGACATACCTGCTTCAAGGAATGTCATGTCAATTTGAATTAACACCTCGTTAATTCATAAAATGCTCTGAGCAGATTATATATCTACGTCTTAAAGGCTATAATAGGACAGACATCTCAGAAATGAAATGGTTTTGTTTCTGGGTGTTTCAGCATTATGTATACTTTACACACAAAATGTTACAATTTGACAACTTGGCAAGTAACTTCATTGTTTTCAGCGTAGACTAAAGGAAGATGAAATCAGCTTCTATTAACAATGAGAGAGGGGCATCGGCAAAGTCCTCAGCCAGTCCTAGCAGTAAAAGGAAGTATAAACGGAAATCTTTAAAAAACGAGCATGGTAATGAAATCAAAATTATAATTACACCCAAAAATGCTTGCAGTTGAGCCAACTTGCAAATTGAAACCAATGCATACATTTACACAAACAGAAACAGCAAGAATTCCAGACAATGTCGAAAAATCGCTGGATGCAAGCTGTAAAATTCAAACAGGAAATAAGAAAATAAAAGAGTCACTTTCGAAATGTGTTAATGAGCGTCTAAAATGTTTGGATGTTTTTAGAGGGTATCTTAAATCTTGATTATTATTATTGGATTAATTCAATAGTTATTCAAAGTAAGTTAATTTATATATTGCATTTACAGCCTTTGCATTATTATCATGATTTTTGTGGATGATGGCGGTGGAGGCTATAACTTTATCCAACATTGTCCCTGGGATGGACTTCATGTTGCTGACGTAGCCTTTCCTTGGTAAATGCTTCATTTTTAAAGATATCTATCCATAATATCAATCTTGTAATTTTGATTTTTAAACCATGACAGGTTTCTGTGGATTTGCGGGGTGTGCATTCCATTCAGTTTGCAGTCTAAAGCCATCACAGAAACTACAAAATATTCTGCATTCATTCGTATTCTCAAAAGATCTATAAAATTGGTTTTGTTGGGAATCATGGTTAACACATCAACAAAGGCAAAAGCCACTCAACTTGAGGAGCTTCGATTCCCTGGCGTTCTTCAACGTTTTGGAATATGCTATTTAGTCGCATCTTCTTTGTATTTAATATTCTGCAATTCACCTTTGTCAGAAGTTACATCGGTTAAGACAAAGGCAGCTCAGGTATAATTAAACAGGTTGCTTTCCTAACAAATTAGAGTAACAAATTTTACACAGTCATGTCATGTTTTAAAGTCTGTTTGCAGAGACCTGACCCAAACTTGAGTTTTTATTTTCGCGATATAAAAGCATGCGCTATTCCATGGGCTGTTGTAATGACTTGTGTTCTACTTCACACAACAGTAACATTCTTTCTTCCGGTTCCAGGGTGTCCAACGTAAGTAAGTAATGTAAATGAAATTTAATTTTTATAGTAAGCCTGAATTATAAGATTGCATTTTCTGTTTGTTCTTGTAAAATTGTAGTGGGTACTTAGGCCCTGGAGGTTTACACAATGGTTACTCCCAACCAGAGGAATGCGTTGGTGGTGCTGCTGGCTTCATAGATCGAATAGTTTTTGGTACTAATCACATTCACCGTCGACCAACTTCACACCGAGTCTACGGCTCTGGACCCTTTGACCCTGAAGGTTTGCTAGGAGTTTTAACATCGATTTTGCAAATTTGGCTTGGGGTGCAAACCGGAGTTACTTTGCTCACTTTCAAAGAGACAAGAGATCGTGTATTGAGGTTTGCGACATGGAGTTTGATTTGCGCAATTGGAGGGTATATCCTCTGTGGGGGTTTCCAAAATCAAGGCTGGATTCCAGTAAACAAAAATATGTGGTAATAAGAAATACTGAGCAGCATTAATATAAATATAATATTTGATCAAAAACGATGATAGGAAAAATTTATTTATTTTCTGTTCGTAATTTTGCCAGGTCGTTATCCTTCGTCCTGATTACTTCGTCAGCGGCATTACTTCTACTTATTACGGTTTACATGGTCATTGATGTATGGAAATTTTGGGATGGAAGCCCTTTGATGGAAACCGGAATGAATTCTATTTTGCTGTATTTAGGCCACGAAGTATGCCATGCAATGCTTCCCTGGCATTATTCATATGGTGAAATGGAAACACATGCAAGCAAATTAATTGAGACAATCTGGGGTACATTTCTCTGGGTTCTTGTAGCATTATATCTTCACAAACAGCAAATGTTTTTTGTGGTTTAATCATGCTGGCCGTGACAAATGTAAAAAATAAATAAAAATTCGAATGACAAAAATTAAACTTATAATGGATCAGATATGATTGTTTTTATGGATGGAGTGGAAAATTATTGGAAAATTTAGATTTATAAAAGCCTTTTGTTCTTATTTTATTTTAAACATCTACTTAATTATATATACTTAACCTTCAATACAAAATACAAATCAACACCATCATTC
Organism: Orchesellides sinensis; assembly: GCA_027744375.1. Classification (NCBI taxonomy): domain Eukaryota; kingdom Metazoa; phylum Arthropoda; class Collembola; order Entomobryomorpha; family Orchesellidae; genus Orchesellides; species Orchesellides sinensis. The sequence continues at coordinate 2,187 of JAHZNG010003863.1, read as the reverse complement.
TCATTCAACTTTGACGTGTCTGCATACTTTTATATGATACATATATGTAAGGTTTCTCCCAACCTTAAACAAGCCTTTAGTCACATATGCATGGCTAATCAATAGTTAATTGATTTGTACAAGTACTTTTTAACGCAATAAACAAGATAATGCATTACGATGACAAATCGAACTTGCTTGACATAATGTACAACACTGTATTGCATGGATGTTGACACGCATATTACACAAAACTCCATACTATGCAAGTGAATCAATATACAAATTAGAGTTTCATACTGCAGATTAAGCACATCTTTTCCGCTTATAACATGTCTCAAACAGAAAGCTTCTGAATGGAGATATAAGGATTGATAAATATTATTGCAATTACAGGTGGTTAGGTTTGTAGTTTGTAGGTCTGTGTTACATTTGTTTGCAGGCCGGCCACACACCTCTTTCTGACCTTCATGTCATCTCATGCTTCGCTTCCTAAAGATAATGTCAAACAAACGCTTATCTTATCTGAATCACATAACAATTTGGTTCAATATATTTTTCGAGTTTTACTTAAAATACCATGTCTCTGGTAGCATACAAACGGGTGCATATGTCATACTATCATAAATGAAAGTCCCATGATTTATTGACCTCTTGGCAGCATTGCTGTCAGTGCATTAACTTTTTTCTAGGTCTCCGTTTCTTTTTAAAAAGGTTTAAAAATGTCATGGGTAGAAGATCATGGATTTTCCATGTTTGGTCAGTACAATTTAACCTTACTTAGCATTGACCAAGCGTGGTTGAACGTTACGAACCTTGCAAGCCAGACACTTTGGCTGTATGAGCAATCAAGGGATTGTTTAAATGTATATAATCAATAAATCAATTCAAATGCTTTCTTGAAATTTAGTCTTAATTAAAATTAATTAATTAATTTTACCGTCCACTGTTAATGTTCTAACAGTGTTCTTATGTGTTGACATTGGATGGAGGTTTGGGCCCAGGAGAAAGCAGAGAACTAATTGTATCAACAAAATTTCCTACTAACTATAGATTGGAAAAAGATGGAAGCCAGGATATTGTTCGTGAAGATGACCGAAGGTGTTAAACAAAACTATGAACTTAAACAGTTTTTTATATACAAATAGTATGGTTAACAATAAAATAAACGTGTGAAATTACTTTAAAAAAGAAACTTACACTGCAAATTGGAAACAAAAATGGGAGAATTCGGAATATATGAAATGCAGGCTGAAGAAACAAACTGCACATTTAAAACTGTGCTGGAGCCTGTTAGTATTTATCTACGTAAGTAAATTACAGAGAGGAAATATTATAATATTGGACAATGGAACTTAACTAATATCATTTTCTTCTTCACAGCATTTCTTATTCCTATTTTCTTCTACATTGGCCTTGGAATTGTTATCTTTCTCTTTAACAAGTATAAACATCATGCTTCCAGATGGATTGGCATCGGTCAGAAATCCGATAAAACAGGTAGGTTTTTATTTTAATCATGTTTCGTATACAGAATGTACAAGTTTCAATAAAAGACAGTAATGCTCCGAAACATTAGAACTGACAGGAGAGTCAAACGATTCATCAATACCTACCCCTCCAGCTCGCTCTCGACTACGTTCGCTTGATACATTTCGGGGGTAAATTATTGATTATGACTTATAATAAAATGAAAATATTCTCTATGCATTGCTGTCCTTTCCCTAGAGTATAAACTATTTGTTTCATAGGATATGCATTGTTATTATGATCTTCGTAAATGATGGAGGTGCAGGATACTATTTCTTGGAGCATGCTACTTGGGATGGTCTATACTTTGCTGATTTGGTCTTCCCTTGGTAATGTTCAAATAAACGTACAATAAATATGCAAATGAGACCTTAGATAAATATAATAACTAACAAGTCTGTAATTATATTAGGTTTTTATGGATAATGGGAGGTAAAGATCTACTACTACTGGTTTTATTATAAAAACAACAAACATTATGAAATGAGTAACTTTAATACAAATGATTGTTCCAACAGTTTGCATTCCAGTTTCAATCAAGTCGCAGGTTAAACGCAACACACCAAAGTTAAAAATCCTACGTCGGATAATTGTTCGCTCCTTAAAGTTGATTGCGATCGGTCTTATGCTGAATTCCCGAGGCGGGCCAGTGGAAATTAGTAAGTTAAGACTGCCAGC
>JAHZNG010003862.1:0-10799 GCA_027744375.1 Orchesellides sinensis | reverse complement strand
AAAGGAAAAACTTTTTTTTCATGGTTTGGCTTCAGAGTATAACTCAATCTATCTGAAGTGTAGATATGTGAGAATAAATACATGGGAAATAGTTGATGTACATGTGTGTATAGATATGTGTGTATTTATGTATTCGTACATGGTTAAATGGTGGGAGCTTTGGCGTGTACAGTTGATTCTAATGTAATGTGTCGGTACAGTTTTTTTTTGTTTATCTTTCTGACTGACACTTCATTCCTTTCCTGACTACCAGGAGTAGGAAATACCATAAAAGTGCTAAAGTTTCAATTTATTATTAATGTAAGTAAAGAATCTAAACTCCAAACACAATTTTTACTCTCCTGTTTGGATAGATTCTGGAAAGTTGACGCAAGACGCAATACTTATTGAGCTCAAGTGCGTTTCCTCCACTTTAGATTATCCTTGCTTTCTCTCGATCTCTCTCACCTGTATAGAAAAACGGATTTTTCATTCTTCTTCGGTCTCTTTTATACTCATGGAATATATAGAAAATTGAATGTAGGTTTTTGTGTTGTGATAAAAATGATGTGTCAAGCAGGAAAAAAGTTTGAAATTGAGACGTAATAGGGTATAGGGTGTCTTTATACGGAACCCGTCACATCAAAGGCCTTTTGTTTACTCACCGCGATGGAAAGACCAAGAAATCATATATATATATATACATGATGGGAATATATATATATATATTCCCATTATTTGTTTACGTTCCTACGCATCAGAGGAACGTATACGTGACGTCACACACAGTACCCTTTTAACCTAAACAAAATGTATTGGTTTCCTAAATAAATTAATTTTCTTTTGCTTTGGAATTCAAACGTAAAACGGATTTTCAGGGTAAATAACATTTTTTATTAGTTTTGACTTTGACCATGGATGGTCAAAAGAAGGATATCAATATTGATGGTTATGCATTACATGACACTACATGCGGGTTTTGATGTTTTGGCGTAAACAAAAACATACCTATATTTTCTCATTTCAAACTCCACTCAATATTGATCCTATCCAGAATAAATATAATTGATCTTCCTTTTTGAAATGCTCTTGGCTTAGGTAAATGTAAAACATGATGTGATCCAAGTAAAAAATCGATTTTTAAAAAGTTTAATCTGGAAGCACAAAATAAAATGATTTTTAAAAAGTTTAATCTGGAAGCACAAAATAAAATGATTTTTAAAAAGTTTAATCTGAAAGCACAAAATAAAATGATTTTTTAAAAGTTTAATCTGGAAGCACAAAATAAAATCTAGTAAATGAACCTAGAGATCAGACCCGATTCAGCAGTTAATACCAACTCCTTTAATGCATCTAGTCCTGCATAAAGTTGGATTTAAATTTATTAATAGTCTGAAATGAAATCATGAATTAACTACATGCACACATAAAATATAGGTTAGGAGTCCAAACCACATGTGACTTGATTAGAGGAAATTATAATTACACGGTTCGATTAATTTTGCAACAAGCAATCAACACCAGCACATAAAATATTCATTACATGACATTCGACCAGCAGGAGACTCTTTACACTTCACCGTTAGATCTTCACGAAACATTAGAAATGCATGAGTGAAATGTTCACACCTTGATGCCTCTCCCCCACACCTTTGTGAAACGTAAAGAGACAAGAGTTGGAAACGCGTATTAGGCCTGTCACAATAGGCAAGACATAATTTCTCGTGTGGGAACACAAAATGACTGTGTCAGCCAACTACAACGTACCAGCTATACACTCTCAGCTCATCATGTCACACAACAAGATCTTGTGTGATCTTATTGCATCTTATCCTGTACCACAGTGCCTTACTCGTACGAACATCTCTTTCAAGTCTTCGAAAAAAAACTAGCGTTCACTTTTGCTCTTCAGCTGTTTACTAGTTTATGTCCAAAATAGTGTGTTGTGCAATCTAGCCTAAAAATATAATGTGGCAGCTCATTATTCCACCTCAGTTCATCCATCCCCTGTTTCCTTTCACTACTCACATGATTGCATGTATGCGTCCTTTGTTTGTCTTCAAATGCCATCGTTATTTTCACCCAACTTGGTGCTGGATATTTGCAAACACTAAATTTATCTTTGTTGAAAAAACGCCCACACAAAATCCGCATGCTAGTTGCCTCTCAAGTTAGATCTGATGAATTCTGATTGTATTTAGATATAACCTTCGACAAGTGTAGGATACATCTCCCAACACCAACTGCTCATTGAATCGTGTTAGCTGCAAATTTCCTTTGTTTTTCCAACACATCAATTTACTTTAGTCAAAAATACATCTCTTATCCCAGAAATTACCTATCTAAAAATAGCTGTCTTCTAAATTCTTAACGAAAAATAAAATATAAGTCATTACAGCATTATTCGATAGTAGGTATTTCGATTAAATTCGTAAAACAGGATATTACATGTATTATAATAAGTACAACAGAGTAATTTATTTGCCCTCCCATATGCCTTAGCTGCATATATTTACATAGGGCAGTTACAATCTGTCCACCTACACATACAGTTCAGCTTACGTTGAAAATAAAGCAACTCAAAAAAGAATGTGGTCTGACCCTACACACTCATTCAACTCAAGATGATAATAAAATCGCATTGAATAGCATAATAGGATTGATAACCTCTTGCACAAAACAACCTTCTCTTGATCCACGCAAAAAATCCACGAATATTACTTTTAATAAAGTATCATATGCTAAAAACGTACCGCTATTTTAAAAGAAGCTCCTCTCCATCCATACGTTTACTACCCTGATAATTTATATGCACAATAGTAGTCCAACCACCACCCGTTTATTATTTTTTTCTTGAGAGAAAAAGCATACTCTTGAGTGTGCTACCTCTCGAGTTGCTTTTTTACGACTACCTTCATTAAATAAAAAAATTACAGTGTGCATATTATAGCCAAGCCTATTTTTCCCTATGAAATTTACAGCAGCAGTTTGTTTTGATACTAACAAAAAGCGTATGTTCCCTTACGGCCTAAAAAGCACATAAAATCGACAATATAAAATCATCATCTTCAATGGAAAATGACTGTCCACATGGTACAGCTGAAGCAAACAAGGAAAGGGTTTAGTGCCGGCAGTAAACATGAAATTTGTAGGATGATATGCATGCATATGCATGAATCCCAAGACCATAAGAGAAAAAGATATCATGATGACGATGATGATGACGACAACGGGCAAAAGGCAAAGCAGAATGTATTAAGAAAGGCCCTTTATACGATTATGCTTTCTTTTGTTGACGATGAACACTCTGCAAACAACAGACTGATACATGCTCTCTTCCAGTGAGCATCATAGTTAGTATTTCCTAGTGTTAAATTTACATGGTTTCATGGAGAGCGTTGTAGTCGTATAGTTTGTAGTCATCCAAAAAATGTTTATGGGTGCATATCTGCGTTTAAAGTATGGATACAAGGTGTTGTCTAGCTTTTTACTCCATATTCACGTATTTGTCCTACTTTTTTAGCGTGTAATAATAACTGGGAACGGGGCACACAATATTTCGTCCATTGTTAACTTGCTCCATCAGAACTTAAACTCTTAACTTTCATTTTTCATAGCTTTCTCCTTCACACTAGGAATATAGACATTGTAAATCAGTCTTATAAAATTGAACAGCAAATAGGGTTTGTCAGAAACACGGTTGGAGCACCTATTGAGTAGGCTCTTGAAGTAGTAGGCTTTACACTTTGTAATATTTCGTGTTAAATGTCACTTAATTACCTTGAAAGGCTTAAAAATTATTTACTGTTTTGACAACACACCAGCAGTCAAAAGAATTTTACCGACTTCAAGAGAAAGAGAGAGCCAACCAAGAAACCATGCATATGTATGAATGCAAGGCGCCTTAGAGACTAATCATTTTTTGTCATTTTATTCATTCAATTTTACTGCCACCGTCCATTAACTTGATAAAAAGGCATGGAACAAAAATTTATTCAGAGAGAAGAAAATGAAATGAAGAATAATATGAAAAGCTAAAAAGGGGTAAAGACTTCCTGTGAGCATTATGACTTCCAGTTTTTCTTCCCAAAGATCTTGATAAAACGCCGGAAAAGAACAAATTGAATGTGGAGATTTTTTTCTTGCTCTCTCTCTCTCCTCTCGGTTGTTTTCAGAGGGCACCATATAAGAATAGTGTATGCACCACTAAAATCTATTTTTTTCTAGCAACTCATACAGTCACAAAATATACAATTGCACGTTGTGCAATGAATGAAGGGACTAAGAGTTATGATGAGAAGTAATAAAATTAAAACCCTTTTTTGTTTTTCCGCCATAATACTTTAATCTTACATTTTTGTGCGCAAGCTTGCTCCTAATAAAAAAATACTGTTTAAGAGAAACATAGCCAGTAGTTTATATGTACATTTGAACTGTAGAGAAGTGAGTGATGACTATGGCTACGACATGAAATAAAATGACAAGAAAACGGGAGAGTGTTTATTACATTTATTCGTAAATGTTTATGCTCTCTGCATGCACACTAGTGTATGGACGATTACCGGGAATACGATAAATGTATATTAGATATATACAACCCATGTTACATACATTCCCATACTTTCACTCTATAAGATGCTATATCATAGTAGCAGTTTATTCTGTAGAAGAATGGGGGTTTCTTAGCTGGGCACATGTAAATAAACGGAAGTAAAAGCCGCTTTTACAGTTTCGCCTCATGTCAAGCTTACTCATATCAAAGAGGAGGCCTTTTCATAATAAATGTACTACCATGCTATTTCCACTATACATTTTGTATTGTATCCACTAAAAGCGTATACTACACAGCATCCCCAAATCATCTCACTGTTGCAACCACCGTCACCGTCGACTGCCAAGCGTGTATATAAGTATGTAATAATAACAATAACACATAGACAATGTCATGCCCACTCTCAACTTTATTATGCATAATACAACTAGCCATTTCCATGCACATTCTAATAATCCTTTTCTGTTAGGAAGACGAACCACAACTAAAAGACACACATCTTCAACTATTTCGTCGTACACTATTATTTATATACTTTTTGACAAAAAAAAATACCCACAAACTTTCTCCATGTGAATACAACAAGAATAGAAAAGGGTGTACCTATACAGCACAATGAGATTCCATCTCTCTCTCTCTCTCTCTCCTCCACACTTTTTTTCCCTCTTTTCTTCACGAGATATATTGCAGTTGTCAAAACGGTGTTCTAAAACTGTCAATTTTCAGTTTAAAAGTAAAGAGGTAAAAATAATGTCGTTGTCACAAAATTTGTGACTCAATACCCTTCTACTTGAGAAAGCTTTACTGTTTAAGCTGTACAACTTTCACAAGGCAACATTACATTGGACTACTCTTCTGCTCCTCCGTCTTGTCTCACGTAATCGAGTCACTACTTTTCCCCCAAAAAAATATTCTTACCACCACAACTCTACGAGTCAGTCCTGCTTTAAAAGAAATTGAACAACTGTGAGCTGGATAATACTGTACCTTCTTATATGCACGTATGGTTGTGCGTGTGCTTCGATTGCAATAAAGTATGTGAGTCTCAAGGGTGAAACTGGGAAAGCTCTTGGTAAATGAGAGCTCCATTGTTTCTTTGTCTCCCTTCATCGTTGAAAACTTATTTGTTGGAAAATTGGAAAGTATGGTTTATTTCTTGTATGACCTTTAGCTTATATATTGGCTAAGCCTTCACAACGACGCACTACTCATATATTGAATACTTGTATATTACTGGCTATAAACTAAAAATATATATATATTGTTGATAACTCAACTTGTAATATCGATTATAAAAGCAAAATTAATGTTGATCCTGTCATTCACGCTATTCTTAGGCTGCGCTATCTTACTTTTAAAGTGCGTCAAAGCCAAACTCGTCCATTTCAACTGGAACCAATTATCTGAGACTACTTGATCTTCATGTAATACCTAGCCCATCCATGCATTCCAGTGAATTACACTGGTTGGAATAAACTAAATTACAGTTCTTAAAAATAAGTATTACAAGGCTTACTCTACTTGTATTATTTCACCAGTATGGATTTTCCCCAAACGTTTTAATCCATAGTCTGATATATAACCTAGAATGAAAGTAATCTGATATCTTTTGATGTTTTGGTTAGACATAACTCTTTATTTAATTTGAAAATAGTTTCCAAGCCATGTCATACGCCTATCATAATGTAACATATACCCCAATAAGACATTTATGTTATTACAAGGAGTGAGCGGGACTTGTCGGAGAAAATGGAAAGTTACCAAAAAGCAATCCTTTCCCGAGCTTAGTAAACTTTATGCAGTTTCACCAGTCAAAATATACGCAGTAAGTCTTTCTTGAAAATTACTGTGGGATGGAACCCACTAACCTTATATTACCATGTGAGATAATGGAAGGAATTGAAGTGTAGGTGCTCCAATTCTCTCTCTACTACAAAACTACTGCTGCATCTCTCTTACTCATTCCCTGCTCAGTACGGGCTCCTCTTGAAGTTTTCAAACTAACTGCTCTGCTCCTGTATGGGTTATGGGAGTACACACTCATATTTCATTTTGTATCTTGATTTCAGATACTGACTTACGTAACATTACATGCCTCATCGACCTTTGGCTACTGTTCTCCAACATAGTCCTCTCTCTCTATTTGAGATGATCACATTGTATGCTCTGCTCTCCCACTACTATTTTTTATACGCTGTAATATACAGTTATGCGTAAAATATGAAGGGTAGTACAAGTGGATGTAAAATCTTTAAGAATTTTCTTCTCCATGTGAAAAGACCAAGCTAGAAATAGTAAAAGGACTTTTGCCCAGCTGAATTGATGCCATATTATTCCTCCTCCCGGGTTTTCTTTCTTATGCATTCAACCAGTTTTTCTCTTGTTATCAACTGCACACACATAAAGTCACATAGCACAAAAGTATCACAATCTTGAAATGAAATGGGTGTAGTTTTTTATCTTCCCTTGAGAAATGACAACAATTTTGTGTCTTCCTGGCATAGCATGTAATTATTCAAAATTTGAAATATGCTGGCACTTTTGTAATTGATGAAGGGCAAGATGAATGTCCTTGTTGGTTCATGGCCGACGTCATGGAAATGATAAAGGTTTTTCCGTTCACTAGAACCAGAACCAGTGAAACCAGCAAATATTCCATGGATACATTTTTTTCTGTCTTGGAGCTTCACCGCCGATGTCGACAACACATGTAACAGTTGTCGTAAAAAGCTTGAATTTCATATATTCCCTTGCACTTTTTTTACTGTAATGTATGACTTGTGCAAGTATACTGTAGTTTTACATATGTTTTTTAAAAAAAGAAAGTTGCATGTCAAGTAATATAAGTACATAGGTGAGTTTTTTCTTTGTATTCTCAGTTTTTAGGGTGAAGCAGATATGAGAGAAAGTATGTTGTCATAGAGAAAGCGCCTGCTTTCCCTACTAGTCTTCTTGGCACACGTAAAGATACAAGCTTAAAAGGAAAAAGCAAACTTCCTCCGTGAAAAAGGCTCATCATGGAAAAAGGGATGTGAATATGTCAAAGAAAAATATTGTAGTTTTAATATATACCTATACAAACAGAGATAAAACATTGTATGCCATCAGCTCTCTTTCATACGACGACATATACAGAGATAATTCTTGCATTTCAATGTGTTCCTTTAGAACATTGTTGTACTCCCCCTTCGGCCAACGGTCTAACGTGCTTACACAATTTTGGAACATTGTTGGGGCTTATGTAGCATGCAGCACACACAGGAAACACTTTGAGCAAGTTGGAAAATGATGCAGTGAATAAGGAAAAGTAGTACGTGCTCGCGCATTTTCTCTTTATATTTACAAAGTCAAAATTGCTATGAATAGCAAACTTTTTAATGTGTTGGTTTCGGCAACTTTTTTGTCTGCTTTCGAGCAAATTCTTTGAGTAGATATATGTGGCTATACTATAGCAGTTAAACCAAAGCTTTACTTGGAATAGCTTCTATATATGCATATACAGTGCTAACAACATTGATCATGTCTTGGAATTTCTTTTTTCTTGGGGAAAGTAGAAAACTAACGAGTTGGAAGTTTTTGAGGGAATTTAGTGATTCATTAAAGATGGCTATCGCACTAGTACAAATTCAATAAGATTGGGAATTATTCCGGGTATAGCAACTCGTTTCAAGATGAATAATTATTCAAGCACACTCTGTGTGTGGTATTCTTGAATCCGAAACTTATTGGCTTATTCGGTTTTTACTCTAGCTGCGTTGAAATTCACTTTGCTCTTAAATCTTACAAAAAAAACTCGATATCATTTGCTTGCTAAAACTTTCAGTGGAAAAAGAGACTGCATTTAGCATTGTATTTTAAAGATTTAGCTGCACTACTTTAAACAAAATTTATTTACTTCAAAAGAGCTAAGCTAGATTGCTTACTTAACAGCAATTTAAAATAAAGTGTGTGATGTTTTTCTGTAGAAATATAAGGTTTAATTATGAGCACGTTCTCGCATTATAAGCTCCCTGCTTATTAGATCATGCATGTAAATTCATCCATGGAATACTCAGAATGCACCATAAAAGAAGTCTTAAACCGTGTTTAACCAAAAGAAAGTCGTGTTTAATTTAGGGGAAATTGTTGTTTGGGCAAGTTGAAATTCAGATTGAAATGTTTCTACATGTTGCACATACGTTTCCGGTCCAACTCACAAAATGGTACATGAGTTTGCTATGAAAACACATGACGGCTGGCAATCACGATATGTAAACAACTCTGAGAAGAAACGAGCTTCATAATGAACCATTCAAGCAATAATCATCCTTAGCTTCGTGTTCTAATTACTTNATGGTACATGAGTTTGCTATGAAAACACATGACGGCTGGCAATCACGATATGTAAACAACTCTGAGAAGAAACGAGCTTCATAATGAACCATTCAAGCAATAATCATCCTTAGCTTCGTGTTCTAATTACTTTATCGTCAGCTCGTTCCACGCATAGTCTTACCTACAGCGATTGTGAGAAACGCGACTACTCAAATTTGTGTACTTAAGATCCATTTAATATCAACGGTAGAATATGTACGGTGATATACGGCAACCCTAAATCTACACCGGAGTGTTTTATATGTGTACAAATGCATGCTGGAACTCATTTAATTTCCCTGACTTGCTGATGTCTGCATTTGTAATCAAATTTGATGTCTGTCTGTGTCTGAATAAATTACTCCGTAAAATTAAATGCACCATGGCAATAGTACACTCATTTTTTAAAAGTCAAATAAAGAACTATTCCTTATAACAATAAATATATTATATCATGACACAGTATTGTTACTGACACAACACAACACATTTTTACACAGTTCTATATAATATGCTACTTAATTTACAGATACCAAGGAATGCTCGTGTCGCTAAGAGATGTTTATAAGAAAAATGTTTTGTAGCATGTGACTTACCTGTGTATTTAGTCCGACATTTCCTTGAGGTACATATCGTCATTCCTTGACTTGTAAGAGTTCCTGCAATTAAAAAAAGTAATCAGTTGTTATTATAAGAATACAGGCCCTTCTCTATTACAATGCATGTATTCCTTACTTACATACAAACAACTACTTAAGTAAACCGCAAATACTTTTTTAATGTCAATGTCAACTGTACGGAAATTCAGAGATGTGGTAATAAGGTTTGTAAAGATTACAAACCAGAATCCGTATAGGAAGGAATGCTGTGTAGCACGTTTTAATTTTGTTTAATTAAACTTCACCAAAGCCGATAGATACAAGATGCAAACCACTGATGCAATGTAAGTACAACTAACGTATACTTATAAATAACAGGGTAGTATATACTTGTATAATGGGTATATGTGGGTAGTAGTGTACTCTTTCACTTTTGAAAAACAAACTAAAACAGTACGGTAGGAAAAAAGGATGCAGTTTAATTTATGGTTTGTTGAAGAAGGGTAAAAATGAAGCGGAAATAAAATGCTCCCAAGTAAAGACGTAAAGGCTTTGAAGGGGTTGCGGTAGTGTGGGAGGTGAAAGTAGACTGAAGCTACGAGTTTTGTTCATAGAAAGCTTATCGTTATTATTATTACATATTCGGTTTCTATTTTACAGCACTCCCCCAGTTTGTTTTTTTCTTCAAATATTTATAACCTTTAACTTCTCTTTTTCCCTCATCTTTTCCGTGTTCATCATCCCATAAGAATCTTATGATAGACATACTTGCACTTCTTGTCTTGACTACAAATTTCTTAGGGCTTAGAGGCATCTCAAATAAGAAAGTTACACTTTGGGCTTGTAGGGAAAAGTATGAAACTAAGAAAACTAGAGGAGGAAAAGGGAAAGCGATCTGTGTATTACAACTTTAGTGGACTCACTGCTTCGGTTGTTAATTTCAACCCTGGAGATCTCCCTCTCTACACTTGCAGCAAAACTGCTTCATCACAAGCTTAGAATTTAGAAGGAATACAAACGATGAAGGCAAAGAGGGATAAAAATTGGTAGGAATCACAGACATGGTTTGTTTTCTCCATGTTTTTGTTGCGCATATATTGCTTCCTCCATGTGATTATTTTATTACCCGGTTTTTGGCTTCTGGCTATTTGACAGTTCTGTTTTCGTTTTGTAGATGTTTCCTGACAAGTTGACTGAAAAAAATCTTAGGGGACAAGGGCAGCTCACCTCTTTTATTTGTACAATAAATGCACTTTTTGGATGCGAAACAGGGAACTGTTTGGAAGAAGAGCGACTGCATTCAAACACTCCATTTT
>JAHZNG010003861.1:0-15845 GCA_027744375.1 Orchesellides sinensis | reverse complement strand
TCCCAAGCAATAAATTAAAGGTCCCAAGCAATAAATTAAAGGTCCCAAGCAATAAATTAAAGGTCCCAAGCAATAAATTAAAGGTCCCAAGCAATATATTAAAGGACCCAAGCAATATATTAAAGGTCCGAAACAATAAATTACAGGTCCCAAGCAATACATAAAAAGTCCCAGGCAATAAATTAATGTTCTTAACCACAAGATAAGGGTCCAAACATCTTAATTTTTGATTTGAATCATTAATTTATTGCTTTCGCCCTATAATTTATTGCTTGGGACCTTACATTTATTGATTTGGACAATTAATATATTGATTGAGAACATTGATTTATTGATTTTGAGCTTTTATTCATTGATTGCGACCTTTAATTTATTGATTCGGACCTGTTATGTATTGCTTAGGACCATTGATTTATTGATTCGTATCTTTAATATATTAATATGGGTCGTTAAATTATTGTTGGAGACCCTTCATATACATTTAGGGACCTTATATATAGCGATGTATTGCTTATATTCAATATAAAAGGTAGCGTCGGATAAAAATGTGTTTTGTTCAGGTTTGAATGGCCCAATTAGCTAACTGCTGAGTTAATTGCTCAAATTCAATCGAGCTTTTCTCAGCCCCCGCGCGATACCCCAATTCCGGACCAACGCCATTTTATTTCTGAGACTGCACTTAAATATGTATATAGTCAGTGTATGGGGTATCGCGCGGGGAGGAAAATAATTAGGTTTAATTTAACCATAGTATATAATTAAAATTAATTTTTTTAAAAAATTTAAAGTTGCAACATATGTAATATAGCAAAATAAATCAATGCGGTATAGCAACATGCAAATGCAAAAAACTAATTTTAAAGGCTGTACGGAGCTTAATTGCGATTCAGCAATTAACTTTCATATTTTAATAAGTCAGGAAGTAGTTAAGTTAAAAACCTGATGTTTTCAATGTAGGTATGTGCATTTTATGAATTTTTAGGGATTTCATCACAATTCGATGAGTTTAGAAGATTGCAAACATGAAAATTCCCAATCCGCAAATTCTTACCCTATCGGAATTTCAGCTTTTATTTGTTATCGGCTGTTCCAGGACAAAGACAATTTCAACACCATTGAACTCATAAAAGTTTTTGTAACGAGCGAAGAAGGGATAATTATTTGTGAAAAGAGAACATGATCGGGATTATAAATAGAAACAGTCTTCAAAGAATATTTCACTATCAATAAAGCTTTTCCAGAAAAAATTATTAAGTACAAACTTTTGCAAACATACATTGACATACAAGTTTTAATTAACATGAAAAATATAGAATGAATTATATTTAATTATACATCAAATCTCAGGATCATCATGACAGATACGTAAAATCCAATTCATTTCAACAAAACATAAAATAAATGGCTATAGCATACAGTACTTAGTAAAACAGTAATAATAATTAACTATTTCCTTATTTTTGTAATTGTGTTGCTGTGTTTTTTCTTATTTTCTATTTGCAAACGCTTTTTCTCACGAGCCGGAAGCCGAGACGGTGGACAACGATACTCCATTCCTCTTTCATATCTAGGATCTTCCAACTCAGGTGCTAATTCTTCAGTCCAAAATTTTTCCAGTACTGGTTGCATGCGTACCCATTCCTTTTCCGCATCGTTGTGAAACTCAATTCTATCACATAGAATGCCTGCCGCAGAAAACTTGCAGCATACAAAAGCCTCAGGCGGAAATACTTCACGTGCAAAAATATAAGAGAGATTTTTCCATTTGGATTCAGTCTGGCATATGCATCACATCAGCTAGTTTGGTTGTAAAAATTCTTCATTTTGGTTTTGGATAGTAACATAATAAAAACACACAATGCGTGACTTTTTTTCCACAAACGCGATTTACCTCCAGAGGTAATATTATCTATTTTGGTTGACTTAACGTTCTAAATGCGAAATGCAAGTTCATTTGGAAAAGCCACAAGATCTTCTGGCCGTAATGCGTACCTGCACTCAATGGGAACAAGTGCTGGAGCCAAGAAGGATGACAATTTTTTCCGAGCGGTAAGCAATCCCATAGCATACTATAATACACATGTACATACAAGATATGTAACTAAAGATCATGGCTTTTTTAAAAGAGAGTTTCCTATTATTGCCGAGTACATTCAAGACGGTCATGATATCCTTGCATGTCGTCAGATTTGCAGGGGTCTAAAAAAGACAATTGACGAGGGACTGGAAGATTACTATCTACAAATCCAGCAAATTTTACATACCAAGATTCAAGTTATAGTTTCCACTCGACCACTAATGGTCAATGGCCCAAATACTGTTTTGAAATTTTACACAAAAGCTACAATTTTACACCAATTTCACCCTAGCCGACTTCTCCAGACAGCGCCCTGTTCTTCTGTGATGAACTCGCACAAGGTCAACCCATTCATTGGACGATCAATCACGTACAATTTATCCGCTAAGAGCCGCCGTGCGTTTGAATATTCATATCAAACTATGTTGGCATTCCTAACTAAATTTGGACATCATTTGCGTCATTTTGCTATAAAGTTAGAAGCAATTGCTACTTATATCTTTTCTCGGGACCACCATTCTCACAAGATTGCCTCCATATCAACCATTCTCTAACTACCCTCCATTTTCACTCAAATTGCAAACGTAAAGTCGCTTAACTTGAATTGGCTTATGCAAGACACTGTAATAAGGCAACGAGGCAATGAAAGGGTTAATATTACCAGTGAAATTAATCTGCAGCCCGTTCACAGTCTCAAGTTCCCCACATTGTGTCACCTCACCTCATTACATATTAATTAATGTTGAAGAAGGATCCTTATCAGTTGCATTTGGACATTGTCTCCTTCGCGCATTTGGAGCTCAGCTAATAACTTTTGTGTACGACGTAAATTTTTTTAATGCTGAGCAAGATGCCACACTGGATGAGTTGCTGCCTAACCTAAAGAACTTAACAGTGACTAGAGCGACCCCTGCAGTTGTTACAAAATTAAGTTGTCTCTCGTGGGGTCTGCAACGGTTACAGTTGCATACCCCTTATGGGACAGAGATATGCTTGATTGACATTGTAATGATGTTAACTCGTTTTGCATATACTTTAACTAACTTGCAGATTAAAATGAAGATCAATCCATCCAACACCAAACTGTTTAGACTTCATTACGACTGGAAGATTAGTTTGTCAAAATTAAAACATCTTGGTACTTTAAGATGTCAAACATATTTTTGTGGGCGTTGTTTCGAGATACATGTCATAATTTAGAGAGCGTTGAGGTGGAACTGGAGGATGCTTCTGATATGGATAATTTACAACAGAGGGACGAGTCATTGGCTGAGCTTTTGTTTATTGCTCTACCAAAATTAGAAAAAGTATGGTTTATGCATGCAGAACGGGGAAGGATACAGAGAGATCGGTGCAATTACAAACTTTCTAAGTATACAACATAAATTAAGATTTTTTGTAATGTAAGTATCATGTAAATAACAGGAAATAAATAATCATATAGTGAAATACGCTTGTATCTAAGTTTTAAAAATATGATTTTGTCCTGTATTCATACAACCAATCTGTCAACAAAAATTTTTTAAAAATGAAAAATTGCTCCACAGCCCCTGTACGTCATTTAGATTGGTCATCAGGTCTTGAGCATTCCATTGCCAATCCAAATTGCTACCTGGAAGGTTGCCTCAGGTTATCTGCTCCACATCTTAAAGTTCTCGTGCTCCAGAACACGTACGACTCCCTTATTTTTCTGACTTGCCTGGTTTCTTTGGAATATCTTTGTATTAAAGATCACAAGTTTTACTTTCCCCGAAACCGGTCGTTTGGTTTCAGTTTATACAGCAAGAGTTGCAGTTCTCATCTGTCATTTTATTTCTGACAAGACCATTCAAAGCATTCTGAAACGATCTATACAGCACCCTCGTAAAAGATCGCTAACAAATACTGACAAAACCGTTGCGGCGTTTCCTATTAACTAAAACATAGGCTTTTTACCGTAGCTACTATATCACCACCACAACAATCCGTTTCTGATTTACACGCAATTTAAAAAGTGGTTGTGTTTATGAACAGTGCTTTACATACTTTATAAAAATATTCCAAGCTGATTATGGTATAACTAGTTTAATAAAAAAAGTAAAAAATTAAATTTGTTAAAATCACACGGGACAAATTCCATTTACAAAATTACCTATACGCTTATAAACTCCATACGAAATCATTTTGATGTGAATTGTTTAAAACAAGAAATTAAAAAAAGAAAATAAGCTGCTCTTTATTCAAAATAGCAAACATTTATTCGAGAAAGGATTATTGAAAACATTAAATAGTTGGCATTGTTGGCTACCACAAATACTGCAAATTCTAGAAGAAGCATGTGTAACGCCTGCTTTTGTTTAAAGGGCACACTGTTTGCTACTGCTGGTGTGGGGGTGATATTTGTTGCATTTGGCTTTGTCTGTGGCTTCGGGAAACTGGACTCTTTATCGAAGTCTTCGTTGTTGCAAGCGTCTTCGTCACACAAGCAGCTGGTGAATGAGGAAAATTACAGATTTAATTCTACCAGTCCAAGGGCACTACGAGATGCATCAGAGGCATGTGCAAAATCGATGGTACGTCCGGTCACTCCATGATTTCTACGACATAAATTAAAAGATTTAACTTCCTCGGCTGTATTGACGGCCTTCGTTACGCACTTTTTGCCATTCTTGTCTGAAATTTCGCTGGGGTCGACGCATAGTTAGGGTGGCTTCCCGGTCAACGCTTTCTTAGTAGGAGCAGCTCCTCTTTGTCAAATTGTAAGTTTTCCCCTGTTGTAGTCATCGATTCCACCACCTTGTATAAAGTACGAAAATGAGGTTGAACATCCGGTTGGCATTTGCTCCTCCGCACACTCCTTCATCTCCTCTGTTTTCACTTGAGCATATGGACAAGGCCAGCAGACATAGCACGATAGCCCTAAATGAATAACACATACCATTTTGTCATATTTATTTAGAGGAGATTTCGTTTTCACGCATTCCATTCAGCAAGAGTAATTTAAAGTTGGATGCCTTACCATTTACACCAACCACATATGACAGAATCGTGATGACTGCAAAATAAGCGAGGATGGCTTGACTTTCTAAACGAGTCATTTTCACGTGTGGTGGAGAGAAGAGCAGTTTTGTGTATTTTACAAGGTTAATTTAAAGGCATTCCAAGTCATAAAAATACAAAATATGAAGGCTAAATTAAAAAATATAAAACAATTGCAATGGAAAAAAATGATCATTTATTTTTGCGTTTGTCGCTGATGCATTGGTTGTCATGTGAGTTTGAATCATGTAGTAATTACATCTGACTGAGTCACTGAATTTAGGTAAAACGACAATACTGGAATATGCACATGGACAAAGTGTAGAAGTAGTTGCATCGATCCTCAAAGTTTTCCAGCTTGAAAATCTTGTGTGAATTCACAATTTATTTCAATAAACCGGATCTGGAAGTTTTTTTAAGCAAGGCTAATTATGCATCAGTGCTAATGATAATAAAAAGCTTTTGCTGACATATCATTATTTGTTATGTTAAAATTATAATAATTAAAACATGAGATTCAGTAAATTGTAAGCAATAGTAGAGTAGCTGCGAAGTTATTTTTAGATAAGCCAAGTTCAATACAATTCGATTGCCGTTGGAATTATGTAAATCCCTCAAGCCGTTTAGCCACAGCATTTAAAAAGGTCTTATCGATACCTGATAAGTACCTGAAGTGCACCTGCTATCGGGAGCTGACAAGCATGCTGACTTGCAGTGATAAGCTTCTAGGTCAATAGAAGTCGACTGCCGTTGGAATTATGTAAATAGCTTTTGCCGTTTTCGAATAAAACCGCGTACACGATTTTCTGATCCCGGCGGCCGACGTACCGGCGTCGATGACAGACCAAAAATAGATTCCCAATATAGCTCGCTTGGCCGCTTATTTTTTTGTCATTAATCTCTAAGCCTTGCTAAGAAAATAAATGAGCAGGAAATTCTCAGTTTTGGACTCTACTCATCAGTCTCTATGATCAGCCCATTCATGCATAAAAGTTAAGATATTAATTTTGGTCTAAAAGTCAACTTCCGGTTTGAAACGTTTTATCTATAAAACGCTTTTGCACTGGTAAAATTGGGTCGTAAATTCGGGATTTGCGAAAAGAAGATTTACAAAAATGCGTTTAGGAGTTTAATATTAAAAAACAACTTATCGTGGTAATATTATACTATCGGTATGAAATAGGGATTCGAATATACAAAACACAGTCAAACATACTGAATCACTGATAAGGCCATTCTATGGTAAAAAATGTGATGCTCAAACGAAATAGATTGTTTAGTAATTGCATTTGTATATAAACTATGCCACGACTCACACAGATTACTTAAAATCGTTAATTTCATTCAATGTAACCAATTTATTTGCTAATCCCATCCAATTTCGTAAACCCTATTCGAACCCTATAATTTAGATTTTAAACATTTTAAAGATCTTAATATTAAATTTAAGGATTAGCAAATCAGTTACTGTTGCAAAATTATGCAAAATTGCGAGATTATAAGTTTTCAGTACTCACATTACTCAGTTTATAAATATTTACTTAATACACCTAAACCCATTCTGTTGCTATATGCTAACACAACAGCTATTCGAATCAAATTGTTATCCATCTGGATTCTGGATATATAAGTTTTAACACGTATTGTCCGCTTTCCCATTTTAACAATTTATATCCAATCCGAGTTCGTGTTTAAATCGAGAGGCTCTCAACCTTTGAAAGTTATAGGAAGATGCAGGCAGAAAATATATCAGTTAAGAAATTACATTAAAACTAAACTTTTTTGGCGCTGAACAAACCAACGAATCCAGGTTTACATAGTATACATGCAATCATATACAGGTGAGATAACTGTGCAATTTTAGCTTCACTGAACTGGATTTCAGAATAAAATTATTAATTCTGCTATTTCATAGCTGTTGTAGCACATGAGAAATCTCTGAGTAGGCAAAAAAATCAAGACAGTAAACTTTATGAACTTTCAATTTTATTACTTACCGAAGCAAATTTTAAGCAATAAAAACTTAAACAGAAGCGATAAATATTATATAATGTCGTTAAGCAAACATACTAGCGTTTATATAGGTAATGGTTAACAAAGCACAAAAAAGGTATGCAAAAATCGAACCAGAACAAGTCCCCAACAACAAAGGTTTTCACAACGTTTTAAATCCATTTCAATACTCCAATATCATTATAACATCAACCAGCCGCTGCGTAAACAGATCAAAATGGTGAATCATAAAGTCCTGCTCAAAAACAAAAAACGGACCATACAATATTTTAATTGGGAACATAGCCCTAGCCTGCAGCATCAACACCTTGGCATCTTTAGTTTTCTTAGCGACATAATACCACTTTGTGCTTTTACAAATGTCTCCAACACAGTTTGACAAATGTATTAGAATGTGAACGCAAATTGGGAGAAAAATCACATGTCCAAGCGCAATCACAACTGCTCCAAAAACAAGTCCTAAATAAATCGACTCGGAGACCTTATCCTTACCCTTAATTATAACCCAACATACAAAAACCTCCGCCCAAAAGAATCCATTTAGAAGAATGTAAAATGCCCTTTGTAACACCGGTCCAATCATCACATATGCAATACTTACAATTTGATACACTTTCAGACATTTTAGGAAGTAGCACAGGTTTCTGAGCTTGTTCATCTGTCGGAGGAGAAGACTAACATGTTCTATCAAGAAAACGAAAATATGTATCACAACAGATATTGTCCTCATGATTTCGATAAGTGGTAGAAATATAAGTACAAATCGGAGAACAAGTATTGTGAATATTGTGCCCCTCTCCCGGTACATTGGCCTTGGAAAATATATTTCGGTATCATCAATTATTTTAAAGTATACTTCAAGGTCAAGGTATATCATTATAATTGTTACAAGAAATGGCCCGGTCAATACTGTCATGAAAAGAAACCAACCTGTAGTCTCTTTGCATTTTATATCTTGAAGTTCTATTTAAAAAATTATAAATGTTATAAAATTTTAACTTAGTTAGGCAGAGTAAATAGAAACTTATGTAAAATAATTTTAAAACCCCACCTTTACGTTGGGAAATTTTAGTTTCCGTATCCAAAATGGCATTGTACCCTGCAACAAATGAATATATGTGTCGAGTGGTATATAAAGTAACAAAAAGTGTAGCAAAGACTACTGCAGCACAATACAAATTAGCTAATATCCAGATTGTGTTAAATTCCTTCAGCTTAGGAACATATTTTAATATAATTGCAATGGTAACACAGGCACAAACCAATCCACACAAAAGTATCAATCCAAAAGTTACCCCTAACGGAATCAACTTGTAAATTGGATGTACAACCAAAAGTTTTCCAGAAAAGTCAGGATTCCATTTTACAAAAAATGGGTGCATGTAAGCAAATGAGAAATGTTGAAGTTGTAGTGCTAGCTTATGAATTTCTGTTAACATTTTCAAAGTGAAATGAACGCTGTGAGTACGAATTACTCTTTTGTAGTGCCAAAGACGAGCGTCTCTATCGTAAGATAGGAGAAACAAGCTGATGTTTGGTATTTTCCAAGGATTTTCCTAAGTAATCGATATATGAAAGATTACGTGTGTGCCTTTATGTGGTTGGCGTATGAAATGTGTAGCCATTTTAAATAAGTATTCGTATTAAATTCTGAAATTCATTTTCTCATTAAAAAGGTACTTAACTAATAAAAAAGTTGAGTAAGCACAAGCACGGTGAGGGCATACTCACCAAGGCTAATGGGCGTGTCAGCTTGCATAAAAATTCTTTTAAGAAATACTCTTTCTTTAAACAGCATACCTGATGATTTAGTGTTTTAGACTGGTTTTTATCCAAACACCTGCAAAACTTAAATAAATCGTCGTCATTTTTGAGTTATTTGATAATATTTTAATCGATGAGTTACAAAACGCCTTATAAATACTCTGCCGGATTTTACGTTTATGCAAGAGAGAATTTTAACAACAAAAACTTCCAAAACGTATGAAATGTGTAATCATTTAAAATAAGTATTCCTATTAATTCTAGGATTCAATTTCTCATTAGAAAGGTACTTTAGTAAAACAAATGTTGAGAAAACCAGCCATTGCATATAAATAACTACCAAGGCTAATGGGCGTATACGTTTATGTACTCTGCAAAAAATTTAATAAATCGTTTTCTGATGTATTGATGTGGTACAACACGACTTACTTAAAAGTTCTCTACTGAATGCGTTCTCTACTGAAAGTTCTCTTTAGTTATTTTCGTATGCAATGAATAATTTTAAAACCAAAACCAAAGAGATCGGACTTTCTGTATCAGTTTTAATCGAATATTTTTCAAAAGGATAAGTTGGTCTAAATATTTTGGTCATTTACAACGATTGAAAATCACACGAGCAAATCAAAATTACAAACGCAGTTCACAACTTTTTCCATTGTTCACAGCATTCACAACATGCATTAAGCCTAACAAAAATTTGAATGTTAACCAGCGCTATTGAATAGAGTTTAACACAATTTGACGCCGAAGTACATTGCTTCATAATGATTTCTTATCCTCCTTAAAGGTAATTATCATTATCAAGTTAATTTTTCCTCCTGAACTTATATACATAATGCAGATACACCTGATTTGAGGAAAATTTTAAAAGGCAAATAAAAATTCATCTACTTTTAATGAAGGCAAGTATGTATTTTGAGGATAAGAACGGATTAAACTGCAACACACCCACTGTAATAAATCCATCTACTTTACGTACCAATCCCAGAGTTCAAAGTTCTTGTGTATTAAAAGAGCTTGGTTTTTTATCTGCAGTTTAACAGAAACCACCTTTGAAAATATCGTCATTTATTTGGCACTCAGCAGTACTTTAATGCATGCATGACATACAACTTCTTGAAGTAATCCTGGGATTAGGATTCAAAACAGAACACAAGACAAACCCACAAACTTAATATAGTATATAATCTACGTTTTACTCTGAAAGTTTTAAAAGATTTTTATCCTGACTTGACTTGAGACGATAAAGGATGTCTCCTTTCTGACGATTTTTTTGGTAAAGATTTGAAAGTAAACATTCAGAAATGAATTCTGACAATTCTGTATTTGTGTTGCAAATATTGCATTCGTCTTTACTGCTGTCTCTCTTACAACAAAGCCATGCAGAACATTATAGCCCTGAATTAAACATAACATGTGCTAATGACAGCAATGCAGAGTGTGTTGTTTCCTACGGGCAACTTTGTGACTACAACAGCAATCGAAAACGTGCACCTGGAGTGATGTGCCGAGATGGAAAGTGTGCTTGTAAATATTTCTACTTACAATATAACGACGATGATCAAGCACCACATTGCAAAATCTATGTTGATGGCTATGCGAAATGTATATTGATAACAACCAATGGTTTTTAAAAAAATTTATCCATAGCGATTTACCTGCGTTGTAAAATGACTGTGGCTTAGACCAATTTTTAATTAAAAACTCACTTTTTTTCTTAGAGGTCTCAGACCTCTAAGACATAGTCTTTGTCATAACTATACAGTTTTAAAATACCAGTTCATGGTATACAGCCAAAGACTAGAAAATGCTTATTATGATCGGTTTACATAAATACGGAACGACAAACGACACATGTTTTGACTGTAGCAAAACCAAAATACATAAAAACTTATACATACATATGAATATGGATGGACGCGCATAAATATTAATATTTACTTGTATATATACGTTAAAAATTCAATGTCTCACATGAAAATATGCAGCAATCATAAGATTTATATGCAGCAATCATATTATAAGCTTATGCTGCAATATTAGGAAACCTTCGACGTGCTTTTTGTACACTCGTGTGTCAGAATTTATCCGCCTACGTAAATGTGCATATAATTTCAGGATAACAACGATTTTAATGCCTATTTAACATCTCCGTCGATTTGCAATAAATAAACTTGTGGGTAAAATATACCATGGAAGTGTTGATAAGGACTTCGGATTAAAAATTAATAATATCAAGAACATCCTTCCGAACGTTCTCTAAGGTCACCAAGAATTTACAACAAATCATTTGTTTTAATGGAAGATGCAAAATGATGTTAGTTAGCAGTCAGCCAACAATCCAGCAATCTCTTCACCATCCTTGTTTTTGGGATGCAAAGAAATGGTTCGGAAATAACACTAACAAACGGCTAACGTGATTGAAAAGGAAACTTTTGACTTAATTGTTGCACGGGGAAATGATAAATAGAAGAAATTTACATTCATTCTCGAACAAACTAATTCGGATTAATAAAAAGCCATATATTATTGTATTTAAATATTTACATCATATATTGGAAACTATTTAAATAAAGTTGTTAAAAGTTGTTTATACCCAGATTTTTCAACAATTTGCTTTTCTACTTGCTAATTTGTGTTAATATTTTATAAAATGTTACATTTATGTTCATATCCTTGTTAACTAAGCAGCCAAAGCAAAGCTGAAGATACCATATGTGATTACCATTGACGTCTGTCTGTCCGTAAACACGATATCTCAAAAACCGTTTGACCGAAGAACAGCTAATTTTGTACAGTGGTAGGTCTATATGTCAGAATTAACCCTATTGTTTTGTAGCCAAATCGGATGAAAAATAAAACCGTTAGGCTGCTAAAAAACCGTTTAATACCCTATTTTTATCATTACAACAAAAAACACCAAGGGAAAAATAATCTACCGCCAAAAAATTGAAGGGGAATACTTTGTATCACAAAAATATCCAAGGGGAAGATTTCAATGGCACAAAATAAGTTTTTAAGAGGGTATACTTTGATGATTCATTATACAAAAATTATGTGAAACATTATGAAGTACATTTTCGATTGTTTAGAGATAAAAATATACCGATAGCATATATTTAATGTTTGAAGGTAAAAAATTTAAGTAGACGGTATTTTAGGATGTTAAAAGATAAATTTTGATTGTGGAATATCATATATAAAATGGAATTTGGGTTTATGTAGGCATGAAATGGTGTAGAATGAAAACTTTGGTAATCAAGAATATCAAAGGTATAAATAGTAATGCTTGAGGTGAAGTTTAGTATTAGCTTTCGCTGCTTCCATACTATAACGTCTTACGTCAACTAGTTCATCTTTGACACTCTTTCACTCGAAACGGCAATCCTCTCCTTTAAAATGTCCATCGGTGTTTTCCCATCAGTATATAGCCAAAGCAAACTACCTCCTTCAACCGCATTTAGATCGGCACCATGTTCGACAACCCCCCTAAAAATTGACTGCGTTGCAAGGCTATCATTACAAAGGATATGCATCGGCGTGTAATTATCCTTATCTTTTGCGTTTACATCACATTTATCAATCAAATACCGATATGCTCATGTATTTCTATAATGCACAGCATAGTGGAATGAGTTCGAATATTTTTGTCTCTCAAATTTATGTCACAGCCAAATCGCACAAGTTGATCAATCAAAGCCCCACTTCTTCCATACTGGACGGCACAATGTAGTACAGACCTCCCACTACGCTCGTCCACTCGATTAAAAGCTACCACAGCAGATTTAAACAACTCCATAGTTTTTGAACAAATTTCAAGATACTTAATTGCATAGCGCAATACTGAGCTGCTGAATAAAGCTCGTATGTATGCTCCCCGCGTTGTATGCATCTTATTAAGCGTAAACTCTACGATATTATTATAATCATTAGGCTTTAAATATGAAGACACATAATGTAGAAACGTTAATTGATCATATTTACCAGGAAGTGTCACGTATATATCAGCCCCGCGGTCAATGACTAAAATAATCAAATCAGGATGTACACGGTTTATGTGAAGTACTGTCATGTTAAAAGTATCCCGTGAATCTAATAAATATGGATGACTTGAAACAAGTAGCCGAACGATATTAACCCTATTTACAACCCTTCTCCTTTTCAATTTCAATGTGTCTTAAATAGGAGGCGGATAAATATGTTTTTAAATGTTTTTATTGGTTAATTATTGAGGCCTGAGGTTGGAGATGCATACGAGTTACATAACTTAAGGACGTTTGACGCACAGTTATTTTTAAATGAAAAAACATATTTTGGATTTTAAATAAATTCATTTTTCTTAAAATATGTATATATTATGCAGTGTTTGGAAGAAAATGTGTTACCGATGAGCCAGTATTTGTGTTAGAAACTCAAATTTTGTCAATTTTACACGCTAAAAGTTTTTAATTGGCCAAAACATTTTTGACCTAACAATTTTCCAGGAATTTTCAAGTGTAAAGTCACTTTTCATTAACTATTAATATGTGTCTTGATATTTTTGCCGCAATACAATAACACAATCTGTTTAAAAACATATTTATAACTAAAATGTTACTTTTTCATGCATATTTGGCCTTAAATTTGTAAAAAAAATTCGTACATATTTCGTACAAATTCGTACAAATTTTTTAAAATTTTATGATACATATTTAGACATTAATTTTACAAATTTATCCACCCCCTAGTCATAAAGACAAACGTGTAACAAATTTTTCATGACAGGATTTTCCAACTTTTCCATTAGTCCATATTTTTCGAGTAACTTTGCAACAACATCAAAGCTTCCTAACAGCAGCATGTAGACATGTTATTTTAAGGGGATAAAACTTATGGGGATCTCAATGCATATTAAAATAGCATTACAGGATAGGTATTACATGCACAGACTAAAGCATAGGGCCAGTACTGTGAGAAAAACCGTTCAAATGCTAAGCATTCATGTGACGACCTGCTGTTCATCCCCAATCACAACTTTAAAGTTTAAAACTATTTACACTGCATTATATCAATAACTATTCTTGTTGATCTGTTGCTAAACTATTTTTGCTTGCTTTCAGATATTTTATTTTAAAAAGTAATACTTTGTAGTCGTTTTTTACATCTATTCAGTCATGCCTTTTTAATGATGAAAAACTATCTAAATTACCTCATTGAAATTGCCTTTTGTCAAATAAAATGTTCTAATCATCAAAGAACTTAATAAAAATTATGCCGGAGTAAATTTTTTTTACATAACATGCAACTTCACTAACCACTTTTGTCAATTTCAGAGAAAAAATTAGACACACCACAAACAACTCAACTCAAAAGAATTAAAACTTTTTTAAATTCCAATAAAATAGATTAAACTATTTTTTTAAATTAAGAACTTATCTTTAATTATTGGATCAACAAAGATAATTTGGTCAAAAACAGTGTTGAAGTAATTTTAATTAATATTTTGGTTCAACCTGTCGAAAAATCCTTGTGTGATGGTGTTCTTATATCACGAATGTATGACAGCTTAGCTTGTCATAAAAAAATCCCGCCTTGGGGCGAATCAACTACTTAATGGAAGTGAGTACCAAATTCGTGAACAAGGCGTGAAGATTCCACGAATGCTCCATTTCCCAGGGAAACACCCATATGAGTATCAGCCAGTAGTTATCAGAGTATCAGCCTTTTTATCCAGTAGTTATGTCTCAATTGACACGACAAGGGAGAACCGTATCCTTTTATTTGTACTAATAGCCATGTAAAACGTTTAGCGTGCAAATGGCAGTAGTGATGGTATGATGTGTCGTAAGCTCAATCAAGCTCACTCCACCACCCTACACCATCGCTGGTCGTGAAAACGTCAGTGCAGTGGTAGAGTGTATATATGCTTTAGTTGTCCCAGGGATAGCCTGATGCAATATATTAGTCATGGGCAATCATAGTGTCCCTCACCTTACGTTTGATCCCCTCTCACTTGTCCCTCACTCACGTATTTCAGTTGGTTGAAATTGACTTTTATTTACATTTCAATTATTGTTTATTAAATATTTTATTTTAATTTGAAAGTGATTGTTTTATTTCAACTATTTAATTGTGGAGTTTGGTTGAATATAAAGTTTATGGTGTTGCAGGAGGACAGCGACTGTAGTTCTTAGGATACAATTTATCATCATTGTTTACGTATGTTTAATGAAAAGGATTTATTAATTGCCACCTAATATATAATATAGTTGATTGTTCATCATTCTTTTCTTAAACTGTTTACAGAATGTCTGATGAAATACAGGATAATGGCTTTGATGCAGATTGTGATTATCAACCACCTCCAAGGGTCAAGCGTACCTCTGGTAAGCCACCCCCAGAGTCCACTAGCAAATCATTGCATTGGTCAACGGAATCACGAGAGCCAGCTAATGAACCGGATTATTACGACATCCTGAGTAAGCAGAGGTGCATCAACCGAAAAAATCAAGGCAAAATGGAATAAACTTAGTTCCAAGGCGACAAGCGGTGCATTATCATCAGTGGAGGTACAATTATGAAAATATTTATTTATTTATTCATTTTTTAAACAGACCTGTACATGGTAAATTACAAGATCCAAAAACTAACCTGCTGTATATAATATAATTTAGCTAGCTTAAGTTCTCTGTCTACATACAGAGTTAATAGTAGTGTAAAAAATTAGTGCAAGTATCATTCTCAAATAGGAAACCCGTCCACTGACAGGCCAGATAACAGCTTTGTACAGTGTAAAGTTTATCTATATTTTTAAACCAAAACCCTTCTTAGCGCAATATTATAAGGTACATTGATTGAATGTCGTTTATCTATTTATACATCCCATATGGCTTTGATAGTTTAACCTTAACTGCATAGGAGCATCGTCGAAACCCTGATTTAGTCATGTTCGCATTTGCGTATATTTCTGACTTTCTCATAGTAATTTCAATGA
>JAHZNG010003860.1:0-11683 GCA_027744375.1 Orchesellides sinensis | reverse complement strand
AAATGTTGATAATTTTTGAAGCTGAAATGGGTACACACGACAATACTAAAGAGTGCATTATTATCACACGGTGAGTATTTAGAAATGTTTATTACGGAGGAGTATGACGATCACGAACCTGCATTAAATTCAACTATTCTAAATTCGGGATTTTTGTATTGTTCATCTCGGATTTAAAGTAGCAGCTTAAAATTTCAATAAAAAGCTAAAAACACTCTATGTGCAATAGACCAATGGCAGACTATGTAGCATCTTGCATTATATTAGAAACATACAGGTAACCTCTGACTTCCAGCCAAACAGAGTTGATAGACATAAAAATACTATATGTAAAAGTAGTCTTTAACTGTAATATCACATTGTATATTTGTAGTTTTTGGTATTCCTCCCAAATGGATGCCACCATGAATTTTTACGAAGGAAATGCTATTGTAAGTAACGATGTTTTACAACATCCGTATGTGTGGTTTGATAGCTCCTTTGCTACGCTAGGGATATTATTGTAAAAAGTATTTATTGTTCATAACATATAATAATATTTTCCATGTCCCTCCTTCACATTAAGAATAATAGCTTTTTTATTTAATATGTATTATATATCATGCGTACATATAGTTGAAAATCACCGTGTAATTTTAGTGTGCCATTGCTACCGTTTCATAATCCCCAAATAAAGTATAATTTTTTGCAATTTAGTGTACTACATAGTATTTTGATGGCAGCAGGTTTTATATATATCTTGTAATATCCGTCAGAAGCTACCGGTTATTAAAAAGACTTCACATATCATCATTTTATCTTGAATAATTTGCATGCATGCATCTACCACGTACACACTAGCCACACAAATCTCAATGAAATATGAGCCCATTACTTTAATAGGAATGTCATCTGCTGAACAGAGAAACCTGTGTAATTATAACTGCCAAGTGTACACAGTACCTGTTAATTTTTATTTCAGGATGAGGCTAGTTTATGAGCAAATTTGTAGTTAGTGAAAAATTAAAAAATCATAGGTTCCACATGGTTTAATACGTTTTCTCAAAGGATAAGCACATCATCATCATTCAAACTGCTACTGGGTTTGCGCTCGAGCATATAATATTTAGTATGAAAATGGACACGACATGACTTGTAATATTTAACTTATATACATGCAATGAATAGCTTGATAAGAACATTTTTTTTAGACTGGGTATGGAATCCATTTGAAACTGTCTTCAAAAAAGAATAGCCGACTTCACCGTAAAATATCGTTGAAACAAGGGCCCTCACAGGAAAACAACACATTGAGTCATGTTACACGTGGGCCCTTCATCTTCTCTGTCTCATTTCTTTCTCAACTTGTTTTCTTGGCATTATTCGTAAAAACGTAAATTCAAGTAGCTCATCTAAGCTCATCTGAATTCAGATCTTGAAGCTGACTCGTTCCTTAGTGTACGTACGTTGTAATAATAATAATAATCATCATCGTCATCTTATGGACATTAGATTGATATTCGGAAAAGGTAATGTGTATAAGTTGTTTCACTGTCAAAGGCTAATGCAATAAGATAGCAAGGCAAGGGCAAAAAGCCAAAGAAACCGTATTAGCCATCAACATCAAATACTCTCCAGAGCAATACATATGCAAGCTATTTCCTCAAAGATGTACATAGGGAAACTTTAAAAAATAAGATAATATGAACTTTGCCTTTGTATTATGAATGTATATGGATATATACGGTATAATATTTACTCAAATTCAAGTATTCTGTTAAAAAAGGTAGCTTTTCCTATCTAAAAAACAAATCAAATGGAAATGATTCCCTTACCATATAAACTTACACTTTTCTTGTTGTATGTGTGCTATTTTCCAGTTTCACTATATATTTATACATGGATTTTGGTCTGATTCTATTCTTTAAGTTTCCTTTTCCCTTTTATATTGCATTCAATGACAGTATGGAAGATGTGATGTGATATTACTTTTTGATACGTGCACTGACATTAAAATAATACTCGATGTAATCTATATTAGGTATAGGAACAAATTTTATTTGTACAAAAATTATCGTTTGTATTGCAACTGTATGCATATAAGCTTTATGATATCTATGAGATAACCTGTTCCCTTTTTAAATCGTAGAAAAAAGCAATAATATGAGTTGGGGACATGTGTATATGGGTAGTACAGATGACAACCCTTTTTGCTTGCTACTGGAAGAACAGCTTTTGAATTCAAAGTAGCAGTCGGTATAAGTATCCTCCTGTTTTGTGGAAAAAACAGGAATGCCAGTTGAGCCAAGATTTTTTACACACGTTTTATAGAGTAAGGAAAAAGGTACAGTTGGTATATCTCACTTCATAACATGATAAACCTAATTTCCTCAATGATATATATTTATGGTTCATGGTCTCTGTTCTCTCAGTCAGTCCTTGTTTTTTCTGTCTTCTCGATTGTAGATTTTTGTCTTTTTTTCTGATCTCACGAGATCAAGAAAGGGGAAAAGACAATTGATATCATTACATGTTTCATTGCTACTTGAAATGATAGGACAGAAAATAAGATGCAAATAAGAGGCAGACGGGAAATAATATGTTGTCTCTCCTGAGTAAATTGAAGATATCGAGTGAGCCACGTTTTGACGTTATGTTGGTAATTTGTCCAGAAGCTACGTTTCGTGCTCAAATGATGATGTTCAACAATCATGCATAACATATAAGAGGGAGAGTCAGACGTGCTGGATTGTGCAGGTATAAGTATAATAGAAAATCGTATTAAATGTAGTCTAGCGTAACAAAGTATCATCATCTTTTTTACATCAAGATCATCATCCTCCTACCTATATCAGAGATTGCCGTTACAAAACCAATCTCTGTTTTACACAATTCCATACTTATTGCTCACATGGCTATATGTTTTCAACGTTATCGGTTTTTATCGTCTCTTTGAACAAGTACAAATTACTCTGGTCATCTGAAAAAGTGGATTAATCTGTTTCCATAAAACTGAGTACTCCTGGTATCATGGTCAAAGCTACATTTGAACTTACATTTAGTTCTTTTAAAAATGGAGATAACTAGATGTTGTCCTTAGCTGGCAATAAGCCCAACTTAAAGCAAGATTATACAAATCAAAGGGTTGGTTGCTCATAAAAGCATACGACGATTATACAATACAAGGTAAATTCTCAGTCGCTAAAACAATTCTTAACTAATGCCGTGCCCATTCCTTGGTAGGCACATGAGGTTTTAAAAAACTTCGTTTATATTGACATCTCAAACAAATACATACACAATGAATCTTTCATGCTAAAAACTAAGCAGCTATTCTCAGACGGATTATTCTATGTAGGTTAAAAATAACGTCGCATCCATTTGTCGATATAACCCTAGAAAGTGTCTTTATTTTCCTGTCAAATTTAAATAGAACTATTTCTTACACATTTATCCCCGTACGCAAACCTTTATCTGTGTTTAATTGGCAGAAATATGCATCACAGAATCCTACAAACAAAGAAGTTTAAAATGGTAACAATCTGTGTACGTTTCTGGTTGTTTCAGTCTGCTCTGCACCGTGCACATGTATTTCCAAATAAATGTAAGATAACCTAAAGGAAAGGGTTTTTACGATATAAAGCATTACAATTTACTTTAATTTACACATTTTTAAAATGCAATCTCTATTTGCGTTAATGCACCCAGGTCCATTTTATTTTATCACGGGATTTCCCTCGTTAGCCTAATTTATGTTTTTCCTGCAGAGCATATTTGGACAATCAAGATCTAAAAATATTTTCATTTGAATGTGATAGAACTAAAGTGCATCTAACCAATAAAAAATCAACCTTGTATTGTCCAGTTCTTTTGATCTAATCAATTACACCTCGTCAATTTTTGTCTTTAAATACATATAACTCTTAACTGAAGCTTACCTATAAAATTTTATAGCTTTATATAAATTGACCTTACGCAATAGGCATAAACATTCAATTAAATTCATACATAAAAATAATTTTTGTTACTACATTTTCCGGCATCCTTTTCCCAGAACGTTGTATCATTTCGTTTGTATAGTTCCCTATCATAAACAGCCTATCTAATTATATGCAACAAAATAAGACTGGTTAAGAGACGGCAGAGTGGTCATTTTGTCAGTCATACTTTAACTCTACAACAAACACCAATACCCACATCCTGCTCATCCGACAAGCATCACTCGCACTATATACGGCTGGCACATCAAACCATCATACCTCCACCAACCAATATACAAGACCACAAGACAACACATTGTCCGCTCCTCTTTTACATCTTGTCTACATGTAAGAAACGATGTAACCTACAGTTGAGCCCTTGCCTTTTTATTGTGTATCCTTATGTTTCATCCTTGTAATTTACACAATGGCACAGGTAAAACTTCATAGCAGTGGTCTAAGTCAAGTCCATGTAGCTCCAACATCATCTCTGTAATCAGCAGCCGGACGGACGAGTAAAAGGACTGAGCAGCATCATAATCCCTTGTCTTGGTTTCTTCTTTTTTTATTTTTCCTACACACTACATGAAAATTATTATATGGCTCGATTAAGCTGGTATCAAGGATGTGTATTTTCTTTCTTTCTTGTCTCCAATTTTTTATTACAACTGGCCACCAGTTCACGGTCCATTCAACACCTGCCTACGCGTTATGCTCTACGCATATAGGCAACTATTTACTTATATGTATGCATGAATTTTTACGTAGGTCATGTTGTTTGGTATATAAGCGTTATACATAAATGATATCTTGTGGAAAACAATTTTTAAAAGAAAACACAGCGCTAAAATAAGTAGCTTAGTAGGATCATTATCATTTGGTTAGAATTAAAAAAGTGAGTTGTTGTGGATTTTTTCAACGATATTTGATACATAACTTCTTTGCTGGTCTCACTCGTCAACTCACTCATTTTCAGTCAGTCATTTTTTGAGTGTACGTCCATTTTAGGATGTTAAGAGGTTTTATAAAAAAGTTACCTGCTGCTGTTGCTGTGAATAGTATTTTTACTGAAAGGTACACAGGTCACTTTAGAACTTGTGGAAATGGACACTTAATTGTGTGAGTTGATGCAAGCAAGCTCGTAATATATTATCGTAAGGAAATGTTGAATGAAACGAGAAGCGTCTGTAATAAAAACGACAATAACGTTAATATTATTTGAGTCTGATGTGCACATTTATATGTCTAATAAAAATTATTGGACAATTCAAAACTGGGCTTGCTCTGTTGGTCTACTCTACATTTTTGTTTTAAAAATGAATTCACTAGTTTTTTATTCTTTGTTTCATTATGAACTTGTATATGTACCAGTTGGATGTACTTACGTGTGCTTCCAGCTGTTTTACTTTTGTTTCCTGTTTTTATTATTTAATGGTTACGGGTTAACATAAATGGGCATACATTTTTATGTGAAAGTTTAAAAACTTAAACTAATAGTGTCATGTTATGATGACCGCATCAGGGAAATAGACATTAAAGAATGGATGTCCATCATCAATATTTTTAAACGGTCGTGTTGTAGATGAATAAAAAATAAAACATCACGAATATGGCTATTTTAAGACTTAAATCTTGAAATATAATTTCATACATGAATTCTTTTCTTGCACGAACTTATAAATAACTGGAACAACAATTGAAAAATGGAAAGTCTTTGGAATTAAAATGATTATGCATACTTTAACATAATTATAATTTTACTTTTCAACGTTTTGATTCAATCACCTAAACATACCTGTAGCAGCAAAAAATGTAATTACAAGGCCACTGGAAAATCCTAGTGATGTTCGTGATAAAAACACTAAAAGTGAAATTTTCTTCGTAACATCAACTACTGGTCAGTCAAGAAGATTGTTTGTAATTTACATTTCTAATAGTTGACCCTTAGGTCAGTTTGTGGATTTATTATCATAAAGCGTGAAATTGACGGACAATTTCAGCTGCCGTGTATCCAGCCAGAGTTGTGATCACGCAAGACTTATCAGAAACACGGGTGCACGAAAAATGCTCATTTGAATCTAAAAATACGCTTGGTTTCCTTAATCAAGACAGATTCTTCAGGATTCCTTTAAAAAGACTGTTGGTCTGATCCATGCATACTTCTATGCACTGCTGGGTTCATGTAAAATGAAATACTGCATTCATAAAATATAAGGATACCAAATCATAGTTTTTGAATGTACTGCTTGATAATTTCATGTCACATTTATATCTTTTTACATACTTTCTTGATGTATATTACATTATGCTCATGACTAGCAACTAGGGTAAACAAATTTGCAAAATATTTTGTCATAATCATGACCTGCAATTATTCACTCCACGAAATTATTCACCCCTTATTGTAAGCCTCTCGGAGGCTCTGACAAGCACCCAATTACGTCAAGTTTGCACCCTATAATTTTCCGGTAAACTCTAAATTTTTATCTTGACTCTGCTTCATGAAACGCCTTATAGTTTAAGCCATATACAGATAGATGCGTTCTGCAGCTGAGTATACTTACTTCTTGATGCATGACAAGCAAAACATTTCTTTTGTGGTACAGTTGGACACTTCAGGCTATTGCAAAATAACACGAATTGTAAACACACGTGTTTATATAGATTTGCAACGGAAAATAGGTACTCCTCCTCCTTCTTGGCAACGTACGTTCAATGTGGCAAGTCTTTATCGATCAATATGAAAAGACAAAGATATACTTTATCAGATATTGAAGCGTTAAAATTTTTGACTTCAACCGTACAACAGAGCTTCAGAGGAAAAGTATTAGTGTCTTTCTTGTTGAGGAATCCTAGCTATTATTATAATGATTATGAGGAGTAGACATATACTTCTCAGCCTTTTGCACCTATGCTTCCTAATAATCACATTTTGGTACGACGAGGTATCAAGTGATCATACGCAAAAAATCATTCGATCGTGAAAAGATTAACGTAGAAAGAGCGTCGGACAAAAATAAATTACATGAATTGCAATTGCCACAGCCCAGCTCTTTCCGACCAATTTGTTGTAATTCATAGGTATGTAAAGTAGTAACTCCAATTTGAAACAGGACGTGACTTACTGAAACAATAACTTGACATATGAAAATAGCAAAAAAAATATTACTGCTGTTACATTTGAAAACAACAAAATCCAAATTTTATGAGGGCTGTAGGCACTATTTTTTTCTTTAATGAGTAATGACCTGATATATAGTAATGGAAATGCAGGTAAGCGTCAGCAAACAGTAGTGCATTATAATTCAACCGAACCGATTGAGAAAAGTGGTATACTTCTGTATTTGTTTTCCCCTCATTTTCTTGATAATAGGGGTGATTTTTTGACAGGTTAGCACATTACCAAATGCATACTTGGTCCACACCACACCGAACAAAGATAATGCTTGAGGGTTTAATGGACGTGAAGTTTTGATTTTATATGATTAGATAAACGAGAAGAAAATGGATATCAAATCATGTTGATCTCCATAAAGATTTTTGGATGCACCGACTTTATCACGTATTTATTGCGTTTGGATAATATTTGAAATGCGAAGTTAAGAGTTTGGCCTGTAATTTTTTAAAGCTTTAAGGGATTTCTGTAAACTTCATGTTATGCAGTTTTCCCTCGAGTAACTTCAAACTTGCTTGAGTTCTACCAAGTTTTGGAATTGGGTCAACCGAATTCTTATCTCATTTGAAATACTAAGACATTTCGAAACTGCAGGTTTAATTGCTGAGTGGCAATAGTTCTTGTTTAACTTGTCGTTCCAAAATTACGTATTTCTTAAAACTGTCACAATAATAACATACACAGATAAAATAAAGTAATCAATCGTTACCCCTTCCAAAACTCTTAGAAGTTTGTAGAATACATTGCGAAACATATTTGCAACCTGTTTACTAAACACACATATATTGTATTGTACCGTAGAAATCAGTAATATCTTGGCATAGGGATGGAGTGAATGAAGGAGCAAAACAAGACATCGTAGCAATCAAAACGAGGTTGTTTTGATTAATGCTTCCCCAAAAGCTCAAACAAAATGGAGAATCCACAACTGACCGCTAAATTCATGTTATCATGAGGCATTCATAATTTGTTTGTGCGAACTAAGCTATGCATTTCCTAATGTAAAAGAAGAATTTTTTTAAACTTTTACACTAAAGTATTTTACAAGAATCATCCCAGTTATTCGCTGAAAAGATAAGTAATATTAAGAATTTACATTGTTTTTATTTTTGGTCGCTGGAGCTCAATTTTTATCGTACATTTATTGTAAACATCTACTTTAAATTCAGTTTTACTTGACTGTGGCAAGTAAGCTGAGACTTGAGTTAAGATTAATTCACCCAGAATGCCTCCTCTAATAGGCTTATTATGTTGACATGAATTTGTAATTTATTCTTTTCACCTCCTCATTTCCAAGCTTCGAATTCTTAAGTGTAATTGACAAGGAAAAAATCATCACTTCCATTTCACCATGCTATGCAAAGCCTGAATTCACGCAAGCATACAAAATCCTATTTTCTATCGGATACGATTTAAAAAGTAAAATGAAGGTTTCACGCACTGCCTTTTACTTGATTGAAACTCGGAGCCAAAGAACGTAATAGCAAAACACACGTTAAACAGTAGCAAAAGGGGTGCACATGTCTATCTTTCAAAAAAGCCTTTTCACTTCCATCAACCTTTTTTATAGCCCGGTCTGATTTTTTTCTTGTTTATGCAACAATGTGCCCAATACAGACAAAAGACCTTTCAGTCATCTCTTTTCCCTCATCTATTTCATATGTGTATAATAATGTGCTCTGCTTTCAACATTACAAAAAATTGTATGCGTTCACTTTTCAGCTTTTTAAACGAGCTTTTGTTTCCTCCAGACTTATTTTCTTCTTGGCTCTTTTTTGCTGTTTACCAAAGTCAAAAGCCGCTGCTTGATAATAACATGTGAACCTCATCACATCAGTCAATGTAACAATGTGAGCTCAAATATTATGCATATTATCTGCGTAAATGTGAATGCCATGTAGTATAAAATATAACAAGAAAATGCCTCCGGTTGTATCAAAGCATAGTAATTGAGCTTATTTCCTTCTCCTGGAAAAAAATTATTTGGTTTTTATCGAACAAGCCTAGGAACCTCAATAACACTTTGAATGTAGCTATTATATGCGGGGACCGGCAATAAAAATTGAGAAAAAATATGGTAATCACTAGCACATTTTGCTTGTAATTCATGTGAAATGAGTACTTTCATCTTCATCCATTGTTGCTTCTGGTTTATGGTGAACGAAATATGGAGATGGAGATACTGTTCGCAGTATTAGTTCTATTACCAGATAATAATGAGTGTGTGGATTTGGATCAAGTCGTTCATATGCATACGTCTCTACAGTAATGCAGATGGTATTTTCGTCCGTGTTCATTAGCTTCTCTATTTTAAAATTTATTTCAAGATTACAGTTTTATTGAAACCAAGTAAGACTGGGGTTTAGTGCATATATTGAATCAAACTTTACATCCGATTCCGATTGAAAAGACATAATGTATTTCGCCAATTTGAGTCTATACAAAAATTAAACAGATGCTGTAAGTACATTTATTTCATCACAGATTAGCATAATATTTGTCATTCATTATATAATACTTCATATTACAAAAAAGCCTCTGGTTTATCCAGTTCGACACGTCTGGTCAAATTTACCTATCCAATTCATACAAGTATGATCTAGAGCATTCATCTTACTTAAAAATTATTGTTCCCGCAAGAAAGGAACAATCTGCAACATTCAAATACGGGCTTCGATTCTTTGAATGGACCACCTACCAGGATTAAAGTGTAAACATTTGCAAACAACCATGTTAACTTGTACTAAGAGAGTGAAAACAATTACATTAACTCAGTGGCTAATGTAATTCCCACCTCAAGGTGAACCCACTGTGAATACTAAACCAATCAATAAAAAATTGAAGGTATAAATTCAGAAATCAGAATATATGTTCAAAATGAACCCACAGCTTGAAAGTAAACGTTGTTGTTACGAATAGGCTGTCAAATTACAATTTTTTCTGTAAAATGGGGAAGTTGATCTGCAGCCACTTTGTAAACCATTAAGCAAGTAGGATGATCAAAAGCAATAAGTGTTTACGACAAACATTTAATTGATTTCTGCAACCCTTTCGTTTTCATTTAATATGTTAAGCCAATAGATTTTTTTCTTTGGTTTATTGTATGGGTTTGTTACACAAGCTTTCTAAAGAACCTAACATTTGCCATACTAAACCATATTCATGAGCATTCTTTTCCTTTCAATAGCACCAGTCCGGTAAACCGATGCCTCGACTGCCGCTAATAAGTAACGTCTTGACCAATCAGAGATGTGCATTTCATCGACAAGTAATTTTATCATTTTAATTTTATTTCCAACTAAGTTGCAAATTTCTAATTTTTACTCACGGTATGCTTTGCTGGCCTATTCAATAATGAGTATTGAGAAAACAGTAGCCCGACCTGGTTTTGACTTTAGGGGCATTCTGCGTCACATTGTTTTCAAGTTAAGTGGAGAAAGATGAACGCAAGGTTAAACAATCGAATTGTCCCCTTTTTTTTACTCATTACGTATTTTTTTGTACCTGGACAAACTGACAAACCCAAGCTTCCATATTAAGGCATATTTTAAGATCAATCTAAACTTACTATCTATACCCACCAGACCACCGATTTGAACCTTAAGGTTCCAAAGAGTGCCCACCTCTGGTAGTAACTGATTAAACCCCTGAGGTCACTTATTGTTTTATTACATGAAGTAATGCGATGCCGATTTTGATAACCAATATACCTTCTGTA
This sequence comes from Orchesellides sinensis, assembly GCA_027744375.1. Lineage (NCBI taxonomy): Eukaryota > Metazoa > Arthropoda > Collembola > Entomobryomorpha > Orchesellidae > Orchesellides > Orchesellides sinensis. The sequence continues at coordinate 831 of JAHZNG010003860.1, read as the reverse complement.
TTCTTTCCCGACCATCATATATAGAGTAGTATTTAGCGGTACAACAGAATGAGCGTGATTACCCGTTTTCTCCAAGTCTTGGACTGCCACATGCAATATTATTTTCTTTTAATGCCAGGGAATACCACATGTCAATCAATAAACTTACTCGTTTACGATTCATCCCTCCTGTTTCAGATGCAAAAGTGTTGATCATCCACTGGTCGTTACATTTTATTGCTCGTTTTGCATTTTTAGTACATAGATACTTTTATTCAAAGTCCATCATTGTTATGGGTTCAGCCCTGACATGAAATAATTAAAATGCTTATTGGTTGCTTTAAATGCATCCTTTGAATCAATTCCTTAACCACCATTAACTGCCATTCTGAAATTACTCCTAACATGGTTCCATGTAAAGAAAAGTTACCTGCCCAAGTAATATTTTTTATAACCAAGTTGAATAATTAAAACAAATATTTTTTCAGAAAATTTCGACATTAATTTCCTTAGTTTGTGTACTCGCAATAAAATAAAAAACGAATGTTATCCACAAGCTAGCCTTTTTGATGGTTTGGCAACTCAAGTAAAGTTTTTCCCTACAAAACGTATTTTCTACAAAGAAAACAGCATATGCGATATGCGATGCAGAAAATGTCTAGTATTTGCGTAATCTAGAAGAGCCATAAACTATGCTTACATAGTTATGTATGTGTTTTGCAGACGCTGTCATATACGAGCAAAACACACTGAACAATTTAATACGTCTCATATGTGCAAGCCACTAGTTTTGCAGGGCATTAAGAAATTTTTCTGGTAGCTGCCTGCTTCTCAAACATACAATCCAAACCC
>JAHZNG010003859.1:0-21227 GCA_027744375.1 Orchesellides sinensis | reverse complement strand
TCGAGGCTCATTCCAAAGGAGGTTACATTCTTATTTCTTTTTACCAAATCTTGAATGTAACCCACAGTAGACTCAGCACTATCACACACTATACCCTTTGATTTCGACTGTAAGGTCTCCCAAGTTCTAGCAAGTAGTCTGCAGTCTTCAATGGCATCTTTATCTGAGGCTAAAGCGGACCAGTTATCTTAAATTGATCAAAATTCAATTCTTTGGATTTATTCGCATGCAGTTAACTACTTAGTTAAGCGGATAATTTGTTCTCTTTACCTGGAGTAGTTTTCCTAGTGGTAGATACAATGAAAGGGCAAAATATTGCAATATCGATGACACTACTTTTAGCTATTATTTCTAGAAACTCTCGATGAGGTCTTCCACCTTGAAGATTGAAAACGAGTATCTTGACTGAAGACGGGGCAGCTACTTTTGCATACCACTTCAGTGTTATGGCTAAGCTATCCAGAGTATGGGCACCGTCAATACAATATTGAAGTTTATCAGACACCTTCAGAATCTAAAAATAGTTTTGTATGTAGCTCTAGCTCTAGTTAATTTTAAAGTAGCAGTAACAAGAGAAAATAATGTTTATTGCTACATAATAACTTAATTTCTCCCTTACTTGATATCTGCCATCCCATTTTGTAGATTGAAGACCTGTAATATGAAAGGGAAGGTAATGCTTTGGACTCGAGTTGACTAGATTAGCTGCACAAGGAATCTTGTTAGGCAAAGATGGGAAACGTTCAGGCCATTTTCTTAACAAAAGTTCATTCGCCAGGTGTACAGCTAGTGTGGCGTTTGTCCGTGAGACAAACCCATCCTTATCAACACCTAGACGCGTAGGTACTTCATTAATGTCCAGGTCAGGAACAGTGTAAATTGGACACTAAGGGGATACATAAAATAGTTTACATAAACACCATTAATACTATTTCAATTTGAATACAGTATGCCATCAAAGAATAAGGAAAACAATTCATTATGCTTACTGAAACAGTGGCCGCATGCGCTCGAAGTAGTTCCATGATATGAGGTGGATGAGTACTGACAGTATACGCTGGCACACCTGGTTTCATTATTCCAGCCTTTTGAATTGCGATTTCTTCCAAAGAGTTCCCTAAAATCGCTTGGTGTTCCAAGGAAAGGGTTGAAATACCAACCACTACTGGTTTCCTGTTTGTGTATTAAAGTTATACATATGAATACACGTTTGGTACAATAATGCTTACTTAAAGCTTGCTAGGTTTTTAAGGTACCTGATGACGTTTGTTGTATCGTATGTTCCCCCGATTCCGACTTCCATAATGGCAACGTCGACCTTCTCATTGATAAACGTTTGAAATGCCATACATGTTAAAAACCGGAAATAGTGGGGCATCTCATACGGAGCATTAGGTTCCTACATCATTAATTACATTAGATGAAATTCTTAGATTTCAAGGGCATAATAGTTTAAAGACTTCCGTGGGGAAATTTGAAAGTCAAGATAATTTGTAACGTACTTTCAGATGTTTCAGTCGATTATAGAGATAGAAGAAGCATTTTGCAAATGCCTCCGTACTCAACGGCTTCTAAGCTTGTCAATCATATCTAAACTCAAGCCACACGTTTCCATTGCTCCAATGGTCTGAGGGATACTAGACGATCTTTTAGTTTCTCGATTTTCTCGGACTTTTGCAATCGTCTGAGAATTTGACTGCAGCGAGTTAAGTGTTCTGACGGCATTCTACTCCCGGATGTATCAAATAGATTCAAGTTATTTATTAAAATGTTTGGTTCATCTTACCTTTGGTCTGTTTTCATTTAATACTTAATTTGTGTACCTCATAGGTTTCATCAACTGACGGATGAATGGAAATACCGTTTCCGTTACATCTTACGGTCGACGTGGCAGGCATTGTATACCTTCTGAATCCAGTGGCAGTTGAGGAGGGTGGACTTCGTATCAACGGAGGGATTATCCTCAAATGTAATTTCAGACAACCGGCCATTCACTATAGAGAGTTACAAACCGTATTGAGTTATACATTCTATAGTTTCTAACAATTTTTAATATTTACGAACTAAAAGGAGATGAACCTGGTAAAAATNCAATTTTTAATATTTACGAACTGAAACACAGCAAGAAAACTTTTAATAGCTTTTGATTAACTTAAGTTTACGAATTCCTACAGACAACTACAGTATTTTAAATTCGATATTTAATTACGACCCTTGTATGCGAGACTACGTGTTTTAACCAGAGCGATGCTTTGTATACGGCTGAAGTAATCCAGACAGTACTTTTTCAACTTAAAATATAATTTAAATTTAAGGGTTAAGCAAATAATATGAAAAGTTTTATTCAGCTTATTGCTTGTTTAGAAATTCCAAGAAAACCTAAAGTAGCTCGGATGTAAATAAAATGTCACGATGAACTTAAGAACATAAGAAAATGCATGAACAACACCCAAGCCTTTTTTTACTTCGCTTGTAATAATGATGATTGATGATGCTCACATACGCTCTGGTTAAACACAACTGAACACAATTATATTTTTACCAGGTTCATCTCCTTTTAGTTCGTCCAAATTCCAATTCCAAATATGCTTATAAGGTACGACTGAGGACTGAGACTGATCTCATGGTTCTATGTTGTATAATTGTATATTGCATGCATGCTTTTAAGACCTTGAGCATGTAATTCAGATCAAACCAAAAATTAGAACGGAAATGCCTGACTGTTGGAACGCGGACTAAAAAGTACTTTCAAAATAGTTTGCAAAGAACAAAGGCAAAACAAAATGTACATAAACGCAACCAGTGCAAGCCCAGATCCAATTATACGTTGCTAACATCGGACAGGAGTACCTTTGAGTTTAGTGTAACGGTGATTGTGAGCGAGCAACTCTAAAAACTGAAAGAAAGAATCTTAGCCAAGTGACATGATTATGATGATAATGATAATATAACGCATATCGATAACATGTCATAAATACACAGACTACAATACATCCCTTTATTCTATATGCGTTTCATTTAAGAGCGATGTGATGTTTCGTTTGGGATGTTTATGATAAGATGCGATTACATTCATGAAGTGTTATGATTCAGTCAGAGTTATTTCTCTCAACGCAAATCAATTTAGTATAAATAGTTTCTTTCCTATATGCGTCAAAGCCTTCTTCAATCTTGGCTTGTTTAGGTACATTTTAGAAAATCTTAAGTCTTACAATCTTACAAATGGAAAGATTACCATAATGTCATAAGGCTAGTTTCAAGGACGGTGAACTATGAACTGTATACTTTAGTACAGAGGTTATATCTCTCTACGACGAAACAAACTAGATAAATTGAAATGCCGTAAACCTAAGAATATCCAGCATCTCTGAGTACAAGCGAGAAGTACAAGGTTTTTTAGCCTTTCTGTACGCACTGTGGCACTCAAATACATAAATTCATATACATGTTGTCTTGTACCCTAAACCATTACTTACAATTACATTAAGCCTCTCAAACATTTAAGTGATGGTGATATGAATATACGAAAGACAGGACCAGTGGTGGTAACGAAAACGTATCTTGTAGACTTCGATTTATTTGCTTTATAACTCGTAACAAGCGTATCAGACTTTTTGGTAAAGGGCAAAATGACATGATGTACAAATTATAACCTACAAAACTGCATGCTGCTCTAACAGTAGCCCAACTTTCTTCAGCGATGTGTGTAGTCCCACAGTTTATATGGCTATTCAATCTGAATATCCGGTACTTACTTACATATCAAACACGTAAAAGCAACTTTAACCCAGTAAGATTTTACGTGGTGAAAGCTAAGTTAGTAAAATACTTACTGGATCCTTTTCCCTTTTATAAGGTTTTAGCTGAATTTCACCTCAGGCAGACGAGAGGTACATGAAATCTTATGTGAAACATTAAATATCTGCGGGGGTTTACAGAAGCACATGCACAACTGCGGTGTAAATACCATTTGATCTGTTGTAATTTTCACTGACACATTGTTACTTCTATTTCCTTTGTTTGTCAACAAAATCAAGTTTGTACTTTCGGTTTTCTTAGTTTCATCATCCCACCACATCTCTAAAAAACGTGATGTCCCGTTTCGCTCCTTACAAATTCAGCTGACTTCATTCATACCACATTCCATCCATTTTACATGCTTTACATCAGATCCAGATATATATACAGTATTTACCGGTAGAGTCTACACGGCATTTCTCTTTGTAAAGTTAAGGTAGGTATGATTTTGTTACACTAAAATATCGATATTTTGTGTACTTCGTCGTGATTCGGTCATGTACTTTTACCTGTCATTCATCTTATCTTTTCGAATCGTTCCTCATGATTCATTTACGACGTACTACATTTTATGATAAGGTTGACTCTATGGCTTTATTTTAGTCTATGTATAATTATTTGGCATGATCGTATAATATGTATCGTATAAAATGCTTCGTTTTTAATCATTCCAAGCAGGAAAATGAGAAGTTAAATTAGTTTCCGTATTTTTAGAAAATCCATAGGGCAAGGATTCACGTCATTGATGGGCTTCACGCCACATGACTATGACAAATACGGAAAAGAACTATACTACAATACCCTGACTATGACCATTGCTACACTTGTTTTTGGATCTGTATTTCATGAAAACGAATACCATGTTCTCATTCTGGATTCTGGATGGACCTGAGTATGTATAGTTATTACATTACAACTGTGACTGTGATACGATACGATTAAGGTATCAGGATTGTATATATATGTATGTACATAAGTGTAGGTAAGGTGCATCTAAAAAGCGATAAGTTGTATAATAAAAAGGGTTGTCAACTGTAAAGTTGTGTTGTGTATATTGTTTGTATTAGTATTTAGTATTGTGATATGATACATATATGGTATTACTAATAGACTTATAGACAATATTCATCTCTATTCTATACTGCATACTAAAAGGATATTACTTCAGCTTTATGAATCATGAAGATGTATGTAAGTAATCTGTAGTTGGTATGTGTATTACACGTACCTATTTAAATTGCATAGGCCACTTACTTGATCTGGACAATGAAAGAATTCTTTTAGATGTCGAAAAGAAGTATAATGTGTACCAGGCTGAGACACACTCTAACAAAAGGTTTTTGTGTAACAGTGGGATATAAAAATCTTTTAGGATCTTTTGGAACTGACTGTTGTGTACAAAAACACTTTTTTATGTTTGCCAACAAATCTGTACGTTAATATGTAGAGAGAGATGTGCTCAACGTAGTTTGTGTTTCACTTTAAGGATCCGTATTGAATAGCAATCAGTATTTTTATAATTACCATCTCTCTCAATAGTAGGTAATCTATAATGTAAGTTAATCCTAAATATTTGCACGGTTTGATAATGAATAAAGTATTTAAGTTTAGTTGGATGGGATATGGTGTTATTTAACTGAAAGAAGGTTTCGGGTTGGAGTTCTCTGTTCTAATGTCCAAGTGAACATTTGTAGAAGAGATAGCAACAAAAACAAACCTATTTTTATTCCAGACAAAGTTCTTTAATAGTGTTTTTACATGATAGTATGATAGCGATCTCTATAGATTTGGTCGTAATGAGACTTCCTATTTAAAACTTTGTCTGGAATTATGCATAACTAGAGATAAAGCTCGTGTTTTATATGTATAAGCCTTGAAACAAGGTTACAAGTGTGTATTTGCTGATGTAAGTATATCATGTCATAGTCATTTTAAATAGATTTTCATTATAATATATGTGTTTCTTTGATGTTAACAGGTAAACACTTATATGGTGGTTTAGAAGAGAGAGAGAGAGAGACAATAAAGATAAGACAATCACGTTGAAGAATAGTATCTTCATTGTCCACATAGAAAATTGTTCAGAAACAATGTTTCCCTTCAGCACAGAGCTAAGATCAGTAACGGCAATATGTGTGGTGGAGGATGTTGCCAAATGCCCACTTGGATATACACCTGTAAGTGAAATATAAACATATGAAATGAAGTTATGTATCTATTTACTAAATGATTATCTTGTTTTTACATTAGATTCTTCGGACACATGACTTGGAAGCTGATGCAGATCTTTGGAAGGATGGGTTATTTAGTAGACGAGTTACCAGATATGTTTGCATCTCAAAAACCCAGGGGCGTCCAGAGCATGTGGTGGAAGCAATACAAATTCTTCACGATAAAGAGCTACCCCCAGAAGGATACTCAATTATACCGCAGACGTCGGACTCTAGTCAAAAGGCCTTCAAAAAGAAGCACTTGTGTTACAAAGTGTCCCATTTTAAAAGCAGCGTGGAGTCTGTAGTTGATGTAATAATTTTAAGTAAATTAAAAAATCCTCCAGATGGATATGATCATATAGGCGACATCAATGGAATGCATTTCTGTGTTCGAAAAATATCAGCTATAACAAGGCTATCAACGCCTGGTCTCTCATATGGGTGAGTTATCGTAGTCTAAATGTTACGCGTCTAAAACCAAATTTGAGATGAATTTGATGACGCTTTTTGATAACTACAGGATACTTCCGGGACAAGTGTTATATCCGAGGCTGAATGATAATATGGGAAACCTTTCTGTCAGTAAGTAACAGAGTGCAGAATACGAATTGAAAGATATAAACTAACGGAAATTACTTTTATTGCAAAAATGTTTAAAATCCAAAGTTTACATTGTTAAAATTTCCAGACGAAAATTCAGTGGGTTCTCCCAACTCAGTCGTAAGTGGTAACGGAATAGCACCTTCCTACCCAATGTCTACCAGCAATCCCAACAGTGTAAATGCATCGCCAGTGCATTATGTGTCTCAAAATACTGGATACCCAACAATGCCAGATAAGAAAACAGCAATGAATACTGGAACCCTTACAAGTCTCTGTGGACTAGATGGAGTTCCTTTTGTACTTAGGGAAGATTTAAGACACTGCAAAGGTGTTGTGGGAGCGGTAAGTTTTTCTTACACGATTTTAGTTATTCCAGTTTTTAAAAAGTTGAGTCATTGCTCGGATACTTGAAAGTATTTGAAAGTTGAAATTTATAACTGCTAGCAAACCTACTTGCATCACATTAAGTATTTTTATTTCTTTCTTGTCTGTAGATGCACCGCCGTGGATCACTCGTACATGTTAAATCTCTAGTAGACTTGGATAATCAGGTTCGGTTTTTTAATTATTTTTTAATTATGCCAAACCCGTTAATCATTTTATGATCTTTACTATTGAAATGTATTTGTTGTGTTTTCAGTATAAGTATGACTTCCGAAATGAAAGGGATGCATTGATATTGGAAATTTCATAATGCAAAAACCATAGTTGACTCCTATGGTTTCAGCAATACTATATATATTCTGCAATATACATACAACTCTGCTCCATCTCAGCCTCAAATACTTCCTGTAAAATTGATTGAAAAAGCCTTTCAAAATAGCAAGACAGGATGTTAATGCGGAAACGAAAGGAATTAATTAGAATACCCGTACCGATTTATAAATACGTAAGACATTCAGTATAGTATGTATGCATGTATATGTGTGAAGAAACATGAATCGTAAAAATCCTCTTTGTATCTTATACTGTTTTGTAAATTATGATAAAAATTTGAATACTCCAAGTTTGTGTATTAGTTCAAATTTGTATCGCTGCTAACCTGTCAACGAATATTGCTATAATAATACATCTTGTAACGATTGATCATTTTTATCTAAAAATGAATCCCTAATTTATCCAACGTTCGGAAACAAATCGAAATATATACGTACCAATACATTAAATATCTTACACGTTTTAAGGTCAATGCCATGTAAAAGCAAAAGGTATAGTACTAGAAGAGTAGTAGTTTTCAGTAAGCCGTGACCGTGAAACATTAATGCAGAAATATTTCAGCATATTATCTAGCCAGCGGTATATGGCGATGTGACGAATCACAATTTATTGTGCCTTTCCATATAGGATGAAATATGTTAATGATAGTGCTACAAATGTTATAAAATAATTTTTTATCGTCTTCAGTATGTAAATCTAATTCATAATTAGTATATACTACATATTGTTACACATGCCATTTATAACAAAGCCAGATTTAACTCTTATTTATTATGACTGATGCTTTCGCTCAGAGAACCCCAAGTCGTAGACAGTAGACGTGTGTACATTTGGTACATACCTTAAACATAATTGTGTCAAAATGCATTTAAGGCAATGTCATATTGGTGTTGATAAAATAAAAACAACATATTCTACACTTTTGTTACTCTTTGTTCTTTCTATGTACATATATGAGCATGATCTAGCTGTAAAAAGGTTAATCTCTCATATCAGTAAGCAGCTTCTATTCATACTCATCCTATCCGATCCTTTTAATTATTTGATCCTTTCTACTAAACGAGTTTTTAAGGCTATACATAGCTTTTCGAATCGGAATTCTGAATCTTGCAGGAAAACGATTTATTTCAAGAATAACTCTAGAAAGTATTATCTCTTGCTCTCGAGAGAATACCAGTTGCATTCAGCATTCAAATTGTCAGTTCAAGACTCATTACTAAACATTAAAGATGTAAAAGTCGAACTCCATAGTCGATTACGTATCTTGCATGTATGCATTCATTCCATTCATCTTCCATCCCTAAATGATCTTGTCAGTAGTCAGTAGTGAGCTGGATTAGCGCATAAGTAAGCAAAGACAAAATACATTAGTAGAGTAATCCACTCTCGAATCTTCTAACTGTCTCAATTCCAGCCCATAACATTCCTTGTCTTTCAGAGATCCGGAGAATGTGTAGCATCGGTATGCATCATGCATCTGGTCTCCTCCGGTAATACTATTTGATACACACATTTCAAAACATTTGGTTACGCACTCAAACCTTTTTTTCTCGAGGCTCAACCAATTTTAACCTTTTAAAGTTACTTTTGTTGGCCACAGAAACTTCCGAAATCAAAAAGTGTAAAACACAGCAGATGCTCCAGATATACATCATATAATTTTTGGAGGGGTGTTCGCACACAAATAGTAGCTTATCTGTCATTATAGCATGATGTGACCGGGACCGGTTACGGTACACAGCATCACGTGCATTAAGAAGGCTTTTCACGGTAAGACTTAAGACTATCCTGCTTTCTATTTATTCTTCATAATCTACTCTTTCATACATGAACCATACTGTTCAACGCATACCAAGATCATAAATAAGATGCAAAAGGGTTTAAAGATCATGCCTTTACCAAAAACTAATACATATGCATAGATATATGATCCAGTCCTTCCTCCTTCCACAAGAGAAGCGTACCGTCTGGATGCAAGCTGCTCTATTTCCTTCTTTGATTTTTATTAACTTCCTTCCGCCTTCTTGTAGATTGCAAGGAAAAGAATACAAAGAACGTTGCATGGAACTTATGGAATGGTATGTATTGGGATTGCGATGGATGGGTTGTGTGCATTTTTTGCCTTCTGAACAAACAGATGCACTCAAGGCGCTCCACACTTTTTCCTAGCAAGACTTACAGCTTGTCATGCAACTTCACTTTATAAATAATCTTGGATAATATCTTTTTTAAATCTGGCTTCGGGACAAAAACTAAAGCACCCACACACATTGCGATCCTAAAAAATGATTTGCGTTTTTATATGTTATGTGTAATACGCATATACAAACTCTTCTTTTTAGATAGTTTTTTCTTCTGTGTAAATTATACTTATGGTAAAAAAGGAATGAAGCTGTTAATATTGCAATTGAAACATATCGCATCACGGAATAGCAGTGTAAAAAGGAGTTTAAACAACAATTTGTATTTGATGTGTAAACATTCAAATCTGTAATGTCGTCTCTGAGTTTTCTGTCGCATCGTACATCATAAAAAATCCGTTTTACGCTGTATCAACCACGCTTAACTCTTTAAAGAGTAAATGTTTTACCAGAATGTGGTACGGAATTGGAGCAGAAGGCAAAAAGAGCTGGAATATATGTAAACTGGTATTTCCCATTCGATGTATCTATGTCCTATATATACATAAAATCATTTTGAATTTGATGAGGAAAGCAGACAAAATATCTGTGATGGGATGTGCCGAAGAAAAAGTAGAAATTAAGTTATAAAAGCAAAATGCTACTTGAAAAGCGCAAACTATAAATTAATCAAAAATGTAGATCTTCGACATTTGAATTCCTGTGTAGATCTGCCCTTACATCTTCAATTACCTTATCCCCCACTAATAATCATAGCATTAACGTCAAAAGCTTGGAATAATAATCATTAACCATGTATGACATAGGCATAAAATTGTAGCATAACGCTTTTGCTGATTTACATTAACTTGGAACGGTTTCATATCGTCTTCACCACAAAAAGAAAAAATCTAATCCATATCAATCGTGTCTACAGAATATGAAAGAAACAAAAACTTATTTTTTTACCTAGGTTAAGCAAAGGTTGATTTTACACTTAAAATGCTTTACGTGCCTACACATTCATATAAATACTATTTTGAAGCTTTGCATATTGATCTTGATATTTTCTTTCTATCCATTTCAATCACTGAGATTGTTAAAAAAGTGAGGGATGATGAAACATAATACTGCATACCATCAAAACACAACATAACAGCCAAGAGATATGAACTCTTTTTTTTACAAATGCGCTTTGTAAGCGTCAGAAAAGTTGCATCTTGGTTCGGAGGAGCTGAAAAGAAGATAAAGTAAATAAAAAATATATATCAGTGTTTTCCGACTGTTGTGAAGAGATAATGTAGACACGAAAAGATAGAGCCTTTCAGAACCGCAACTGTGTTGTGTATATACATATTTAAAAGATGCTTGCAAACAAACAAGCGCATAACATTCATGAAGTAATGGACCTTTTTTCTTCCTTTCAATGTTCTGAAACGACACTCGATCTCAAACTGAAATTTTCTTTGACTTGTGGCCGTGGCCAAGGCAAAAATATATATGTGTGTTGGAGGTGTTTCAGAGAAAAATGTTTTTTCTATGTCTTCCCACAACCTTTTAACATTATTTTAACATTTTGCTTTTTCAGTATTCATGCAACTGCTGAACAGATCACACAGCAGGGCGGAGGGGCAATAATAAAATGTGTAATAATAAACTTATGCGGTTTTAGATTTTTTTAAGTGATAAAATATACGCTTGTGGAAAGGACGCTCCTTTCTAATTTAAATATTTGATATTTGAGAGGAGATATACAATATGCATAAGTAAAAAAATTGAATCTTCATGTGAAAAAGTAGTTTTTCTTGTGTATGTGTGAGTCTTCAAGAAGTTAGTTGAAAAGTTGTCAACCGCAAAAGTGCTCTTCGCATCTTTGATTTCACACAGGCCCATATTCCATTTGCCAAAATAGCACCAGTCACCAAGCAAAGCAATAATGCATGAATACATAAGTTCGATTCGATGTAGATAGATATTTTATATTACTTTTTTACAGTCTTTCGTCCAAACCATTAAAAAATGGCTTGTTGCTGTTCCATTTTTCAAAACAGCTCTTTAAAATTACATGAGTTCATAAAAAGTCCAAAAATATCTCAATCCCAACTATATTTTTTTTAGGTACATGCAAGGTATCTGAGGACGCCAGTGTAATGTCCATAATATAAGTTACTAATATATTTTTTATAACTAGATGGCAAAGATTGAAAAGCCATACGTCTCGGTACACAAGTGTATCAGTTTTCAAGAGAATTTGATATTCAAAAGGTTGTTTTGTTTTCAACATGATTCGTGAGCCAGCTCTTTTGCATGAGACATACTTCCATCAACCAAATGGCAAATCTCCCCATAACCAAATTAGCCTGAATAAAGACAACTCCAGCTTGATATTCAAAAGGTTGTTTTGTTTTCAACATGATTCGTGAGCCAGCTCTTTTGCATGAGACATACTTCCATCAACCAAATGGCAAATCTCCCCATAACCAAATTAGCCTCAATAAAAACAACTCCAGCAACAGTTTTGGCCAACTTAGCATTCCTATGCAAACTTTACACCAGCACCCTTCCTATAACGGATATTCGAACCCAGAGTATAACTTGGAGACCTTATTAGAGGGCAAACATTCAAATCAGAAGAATTCATACAATAGTCTAATGCAACAACAATACTGCAATAGCCAAATGAAGAATGTTCATTTTAGCCCAGTGGTCTCACAACTCCGGTACTCCCCTTTAGACCAGCGTCGTTATTGTAATAATAACCATAATGACCACTTATCCAATCACCCAAATTCTGACATTCAAAGGGTAACAGTGCAAGTGCAACAAATAGATAAGCCATTACAACAAAGGGTTCAACGAATTCAGATAACCGTTCCCCACCAAAACGGACCTGGGCTGGAGAGACTCGCCTTAGACTTATCTTCTTCAGGTGAACCTAGTAGATCTCATAATGACAACCATAATAACCAAGTTGTACTATTCTCAGATAAGATAAGGCCAACAAGACAAGATTAAGAAGAATTCATGCAACAAGTTTGATTGTATTGAGCAAGCGTACCCAACAAAGACAACGTTAGCGTATACATGCAAAGAGGTGCCTATGTACGACGCCGTTACAAAACCTAACAAAATGTTGAGTTTGGAGGAGTCTATCTATGCTAACAACATAGCCATAAAGGAACATTATGACTATGACGTAATCGCCCAAGGTGCAGCTACGCAAATGCATTTAAGCAGTAGTATTCCTCCGGAGGATGTTGACAAAGACGGGTGTTTCGATGTAAACAATTCATCAAGGGAAAGTGACAAAATAAGTGCTTGTAATAATCATTATAGTAGTGTTGGTGGTGGAGTGGTTTCGAACAATAATGTGGGGTCGTTAGAACTTTTGGATGTTGAGGAGGAACAACAAGGTCAGAGTAGAACAAGCGGAGGATGTAAAAATAACAGTTGGCCGAGTGCTTACCGGAAGTTGAAGGAGAAGAGTAAGCCTAAGCTGAGTTTTCTACATCGGTTAACGTTTGGGAGGTTTGGAGGTGGGAGTGAGAGTAATAAGGGTAAGAGTGGGAAGAAAGCGTTGAAAAGAAGTTCCTGTCCGCCGTTGGGTCATCCAATATTGCTGGTGTCACCAGGAATTGAAGAAAAGGAGGTGGGAATGAATGATTTTAACTGTGGGGGTGATAAGAGAGGAAATGTTAAGAGTGATTTAGGTGTAAGTGAGGCGAAAGGAAGGGAGGTGAAGGTTCTGAGGGAAACGCAGAATTTTGAGTACCACGTGGGACGAGCTGAAGAAGGTAAGCCAAGTAAGGTTAGATTTGGTTGGAGGTGGAGGGGGGGTAATTGATATTGTTTTGTGTTATGTTTCAGAAAATTTGGAAGAAAAGACAAACAACGTAGGAATTAAGGAACTCCCTCCAAAGCCATATCCACGACAGGGAAAGTCTCTACAGCATCAGTTGAAAGGAAGTCATCAGACTAAGTTCAGATTTTCTCAGAATGAACAAAGTGACGCTGCTGATGAGCTTTCTGTAAACTTTGAAAGGATTTTGGAGGGGATTGTGGATTTGGAAAATGAGATGATGATGGAAGGGAAGGAAAACAAGTTTTGTTGTGGATCTCCTTATCAGGAAAGTGTCAGCGTGGAACATGATCAATTTGGAGGAGCTACTAGGATAGATAGAAACTCGTTAGGAGTAAGCGGCATTCCAAAAGAAGAAATAGAAGAAGAAGAAGAAGCTATTGTCAATTTTCATCACCACAATGATGCTAGTCAATGCCAAGTCATTCTTCCTGATTGTGTGGAAGATAAAGTATCGATTCCAGTTGTGGGGAAGCCTCCTAAACCGCCAACTTCTGCTAACAGGCATTTCGGTGAGAGTAAAAAAAGAATGTGTATTTTGTTATTTGTTGTTTACTTGTAGATTCATATGACATGTCATTTGGAATGCGTAGATAAGGATATAGCAAAAAGCAAAGGTTTTTATTGTGATATTCTCACTTTTTAAAAGGTTTTTGATAAGAATAGTATAGCATTCAGGATCAGGCTAAGAATTCTGTAAAACCAAAAAATTAAGTTTTTGCGCTTCAAATGTTCACGAATGAAAGCTGTTTGGGACAGGAAAACCTAACCACCCGTGAGAACCATTTCGCTTACATTTTATTTAACTTCCTCCTTGATATTCCACAAGATAAGAATTAGAGGCAATATTTTTTACCAAGGTCACCTGTCCTTGTTAAATGGTATGGGTGTGAATTATGACTATTATTCAGTTTTCCTGGATTAACATGTTAGCATGCAGATTATATCCAAATGTATGGGTGGGGTCTTTGAGGTTTTTATTTGATTTTATTTATGTCTCCTACATAGTTCCCGTTCTTCCTTATTTGCTTTCATGTTCGATCTCATTCACCTGTTGGCTTTCTCTCTTTAACTTTGTCAAAAAGTTTTAGTTACAAGTTTTATAGTATAGTTCTCAGCATTTCAGACTAAATTATGTATACTAAGTAGACTTGTTGGAAAACTTTGTTGTTAAATGGAATAAGTTGTTGTCAAATTTGTCATAAAAGTCACCTAAGCATAAGCATATTTTTGTTTGCTCAGCTTCGTTTGGAGAAAATCGTATGATAACGCTTGAGACAACAACCTGTGGTGCAGTTTTAGAGCAGAAAACAGGAAATGGCAAGAATAGTAGTATTATAGAGAGAAAGTTTTACAAGGTCTATGTATCGTAATGATGCTAGTAGAATTTGAGAGTGCCATTGTGGAATTCGTTGTGCCTCTTCTGTACATGCACTTTGAACAGCACACTTTTATAAGAAGTTTCCCATAATAATAATGCTTTACTTTCCCTGTGATCAAAATATTTCAGGAATGCGGACTCAAGGAGCTTCGGAACGGTTGTCTTACTTAAAAGGACGTATGAGTGTAACCGCAACTACAGAAACTAGACTTGCTATGGAACTAGCAGCAAAGCTTTCTTCGTTCCGAGACGAGCTCCATCGGTCGCGCGAAGAGATTGCAAAGTCGCATCCAAATCTGGAAGAAATAGAGAACTCGGTGCGCATTTCCATGGCTATCGATCGATCCCAGCGTACCCTCCCTCAGAACCGGAACTACACGACGTGCCCAGTATTACTACCTCCCGTACTACTACACCAGCAGCAGCTCAACCACGATGAAGGTACTAGTAATGGCAATGTCGGTACAATTGGCAAAACTACTACTACGACTGCCAGCAGTATCCCTTGTGATCCTGCTGAGGTGCCACTGAAGGCAGTTACAGAAATAATCAGAGAAGAATGGGAAAGTGTGGTTTTACGAGCTAGGGAAAACTTTGCAAGACGTTCTTCTTCTCCTTCCTCTACTCATCAGCAATACAGCAACAATGGAAAGTCAGACCCTTATTTCGACTGTACAACTAGTAGGAAGGGTATTGTATTGGAGACCGACTTGGACACGGGTGTGTTTTGATTAACCTGTGTTATTATCTTACTAGTAGATATATATATATATGGATATTATACATGCATAAAACATTAGGCTTTCCTGTGCTCCTCTCTTTCTCTCTCTCTCTTACTCTCAATTTCATTTTATGCTTTTCTTACTCTCCCTACTTTTTTGCTATATAGAGCGTATTATAATATTGTTACACGATAAGTGGAACTACACAACACCTCTTTTCTCCTGTGGTACATCATGATGATTTTTGATATGGGATTGCAATTGCAATTGTAACTGTGCCAAAATTCTACAAAGTATCCTGTAAACAAGTATTGGAAATGTAATACTTGGTTTCATTTGATAGTGGAGGTGGTGGAAGTGATTATAAAATGTCAGAGTCAGTGTCAGATTTCGTAATATATTTGGCCACGTTGCAACAGCTTGAATTTCAACATACTTGATTTTTTCTCCCGTGGTCCGTCATCATCATGTAGTGTACAAGCTAACGAGCTTTGTTCCATTCTAAGGAAAAATCATTCCTAAAAAATAGTCAAATATTAATTATGCGGTGAAATTCTAAAAATGTGGGTGTAAATAATTTCCTCATATCTAGAGAAATTATCTATAGCATAAGTTTAACAACTCAGTCACAAGTACAAAAGTGTAATGTGAGATTTTTTGGTGGATTTTACTAATTAAATCACAGGTGCGAGTCGGGAGTTTCCAGTGGACAACAACTCCTTCAGTTATGGCGATGTTATTCGCCGCCGAGATTTGGAGAAAGTATTGAAAGTTGAAGACTTCGCTTCCTCGCTTGTTCAGAGGAACTCTTGTAGTCTGCAAAACCTTTCTAATTTACATACCTCAGTTATGGCTACGTTGACACCAGGGGAGCCAGGTGGAGGAGGTGGGAAAGAGGACCGCTCGAGGTCCATGGAATTCCTTGTGGATGATTCGAAGAAAAACGCTCATCTTATGGTGAGTTTTTTAAATTTTAATTTGTACAATTTGTAAATCAGGTTATTTCTGAGTTTTATTCTATGAACGGTTATGCTATACATACACAAACAAGTTGTAAGGTATGTAGTTGATGCGTGTGCTAAAGCCAAAAAATGAAAATTGTAAGCTGTTCGAAAAGAAAGCAAAAACGTTCAGTTGCATAAATCAGGTCATAACCGGTTGACACCCTCATCTAACTCAAGAGGTTTGATGTGTGAGCTTCTGGTTCATAGTTCTACTTAAATCGAAACTACATTTTTAACGTATGTATTATCCTGTTCATATTCATAGGCGTATGGTTTCAGAGATTAGATTCGCATGGAACATGTCATTCTTGATTCATGGCATATGGAGTTGAATGCTCCAATTAAATTTGATGATAATTATAACTGACAAATCTATACATGTTAGGTACAGATGAAAAACTTACATACGATAGATTTTGCACATTTCGATTTTAACAAGATTATAGGAAGTTTTCATGATATATTATCATTTATCATCCATCTCTCTGGTCTGCGTGTTGTTCGTGATCACTTCTAAAGTGTGCCGAGTTGAGGTGTGTGTGCACGAGCTGTTGCCCATAATCTTGTCGCTTTCGCCCAATGTGTGAGTGAAGCTTGCAGCGTATGTATGTTACATATATCCCCTATTTGCTTTCCATTATGCACAGTCATGCATAGGCTATGGTGTACAAAGATGTACAACAACGTACTTAATTTTCTCCCTTTTTGCAAAGTCATTTACAATTTATAAGTAAGTAACATCAAGTTTCATGCGTAACCCATATGCGTAAGGATATGTATGTATGCATTATAAGTCCTGTAAATTGGTTTCGCATTAACCATAATTCATGGATTAGTGCCAAAAACAGGAAGTTACATTTCCAATATCCATCAGTTTGATTCCCTTTGCTGTTGTAAGCTGAGATAAGATGCAATATGTAGCTGTCCAGTGACCACTCACCACCTGATAGGCATCTGTTGTCTTAAAAAATTCGCATTATCAAAGCGTTTGACTTATATACACCATGTAGGCATATGAGTGTACGTACTTGCATTACCATTACTCAGCTCGTTTTTCACTTCCTATTTTCTCTTCTCAGGGTGTTTCCAATCAATATTGTCAAGAATTGGGGTTAAGTCAGAGAGGCTCGCCGTCTCTCTTTTCATACTGTGTATTGCACATTCATTCATTCTTGTTTCTGGTGCAGCATTGTAGTACAAAGAGCCCACATGCTTGATGATGACGGGATGAGTGTAAAAATGTGGTACATAAAATCCAGGTAGCTCTAACCTAACATATGAATATTTCGATTATAATAAAAAATAAAAAATCACATATGTACTTCGATGCATATATGTACCTTTCCAAATATGTCTTTAAAAAGATTTAGAAAGTTTGTGGCTGGAACTGAATAGAACTGTACATTTAGATCAATATCTCTCTTCTTTTATGAATGTAAAAGCCAAACTGTATAAAGCGTGTAGTAGTAAAGAGGAAAAGGAGTATTAAAATGAAAAAAAATGCATTAGGAATGTACATACACATAATTGTTAAATGTAACGTTTTGTGCGTGCTGATTCCTTCTCTACCATCCTGATCTGAATCCCAGTAGTTTTCTCCATTCCATTAAAGCTCATGAGAACTTCCCTTATTAGGGTTTATTGTAGTATAGCAGGGAAAAGTTAAAAGCCGTAGAAGAATAGGAGGTTCATCAGCCATGTAGTTGTAGCAATCCGTGTTGTAGAGGAAAGTGGAGGAGCTAGAAGTTTTTAAGTTAAAGTCTTAGTAGTACTTGCATGTAGGAGAAAATATACACATACCAGAAGATTGTTGCCGGTTGGCCTAGTTCTTTAGCTACGACGGGCAGAAAATGGCATGTACAATCCATCCGTCCATATGAATAAAAGCCGTTTCATGGAAGTTGTAAATACATACATCTACGTTATGTATGAATGTATATTCCAGCCAAGTTTGAGAGTGACTACGGTTTAATAACCAGCCAACAAGGAACAAGGCAAGGAACGGGTCATAGCAAGTTAAACTAGGAAACTATCCACATGGGAAATGATGGAAGTACGGGCTTGGAAGTAATGTTGGGTGGGATACTACTACATACTACGAAAGTAGTTGAGCTTTGGAATATACATGCACATTGCCGTTAGCTGGTTTTGTTGCCTTTTGATCCGTGGTACTTAGCATCTTTCCATACCTATGTAGTATGTGTTCTTCTAGGTAGTGTTTGTTAAACTCATATGCAAACCGTCTGGTCATTCATGGCATATTTATTACTGAAAGCAGAGAGGGCTTTCACTACAGTAAGAAAAAGCTTTCTTCTCAGCAGGAGTAAATATGCCAAGCATTGGGTGGATTGTGGTGCTTTGGTATTTCTATCCCCGTCATCTTCAGTTGAAAACTTATTACTTAAAGATTAATGCATGCTTTTTAGGACCTGTCATGAACTATAATGATCCCTTTCGCTTGGTGATCGGGCACGAATAACTAGAAGTATTGCACGAAGCAGAGTCAGGCAAGGCACAAAAATGTGAGGGCTTACGAATAAAAGAATGTTATTTTGGAATCTTGACTAATATGTAAGTAATGTGGCTTAATTAACCTTAAGCAGTGGCAATGTAGAATGCAATATAATGTCGATTAATTGATTTAAAAATCAGTTAGTAATCGTAGGGTAATCGATTCCGTTCCGGATTAGAAATGGTGTCCCCATTTTAAAATCTCGTTGGTTTTGTTCGTTAAAAAGACATTAAAATTAAAGAGTAAGTAATCTTTTGTTCTAATGCAAATGTCAATTCTCTAAAGTAATCTTTGGCTCAGAATACTGACGATGAAGTATATGGAACTCCTAATACTTTTTTATGTATTTCTTGTTTGATGTTTAGTTCCTCGAATTTTCATCGCCGTGCTTATGAATACCATTATTTGCCAGATGTACAATATCTTAGTGGTTTTAAAATGATAATGAATATTTAGCTCGTTTTACTGCATCCATTCCTCGTATTCAATTTACTTTTATCCGTCATGCACTTCATTATGAATTCGACTTGGAATCGTTTGCAGCAATCTGCGTTTGCACATGTGAACACTTTTTGTAGTTTGCGAATGCGGACGGTAGCTAAAAAATATCGATGTACAATGTACATTTAAAACTGAGTAGCGGCCTGACATAATACATATATCCAGTGAGAGATGAAAAATGTGGAATTGATCTCATCCTGTTGGCTTTGTGTGGTTAATTCGCTTGCAATGTAATCAAAATCAGTGTCAGTCAACATATTACAAGCACATAGTAGACTACGAAACTACTAACATATTTATATTTTTGTTGAGATACGCGTGACCTTGGCTTTGTAATGTAAAAATTCCTTTTTCTGTTGTCAGTTGTACTATTCTGATTCAGATAGTCGACACCAGAACTACTGTGGACAAAACATGCCTTTGCTTTTATGGCAAAATGTCTAAAAACGCTTTTATGTAGGTTTTACATCCTTATCAAAGAACTGAACGAGTAAAGTGCATCTGAAGGACTTTT
Organism: Orchesellides sinensis; assembly: GCA_027744375.1. Lineage (NCBI taxonomy): Eukaryota > Metazoa > Arthropoda > Collembola > Entomobryomorpha > Orchesellidae > Orchesellides > Orchesellides sinensis. The sequence goes on along the minus strand of JAHZNG010003859.1, from coordinate 1,283 downwards.
TAGTGGCAAGCTGGGTATTGTGCAGGATAGAGTAATACCATATCGGTAGTAGTACGTCAGTGAACCAAGTTAAAATGTCATTGTGTCATGTTCAAGTTTAAGCACATGTAGGTAAATCATAATATGTAATGCTTTCATTTGGTATACTGAAGAATTTAAGAGTTAAAATTAGATGTAGCTCTATCGTGATATGACAATCAAGATGGATTAAAATGAGTGATCGCAAGTCAATTGTAATTACTCTACCGTACATACTCACGCTATGTAAATAATGAATTGTGGCTCTTGGGACGGGAGTTTAATATTTTATCTCATACTTGAGCATAGATAAAGAGAGATAGCAAATAGCAGGTTAGTAAACCAATACGAAAAACCAGTTTAGTAAAATGGCATTTGCGTGTTTGTCGTAGACCAAAAAGGAGTTTTCCATTTAAAGTCAACTGAGAAATTTTCAGTTTATATTCAGTCTAGTAAGGAGAAAAGTTTTTTAAGTGCTAGTTTTAATTCAAAATGATTCTTATACTGGATTTACAGCCCCCGGAGAATACGTTAATGAAAAATCAGGACTCCAGAAGAATGTCTGAGCATGAAATACGGATACAAAGGTCGTTGCAAAAGCTCAACGTGCCTGACTGGTACAAAAACTATGCACCCACGTCCACAGCTTCTGCGGCAGGAACGCCAAGTAAGTCGAGAGATTTTGGAAGTGGAACGGGACTAGCTGGAGGATGGCCTGGACTCAGCACTTCGAAAACTTCGTCTTTAACCAGCCTGCAGTCTGCTGGCCGATATGCAGGTTTGTTGAGGCATTTCTATTTGTTTGTTATTTTATTACCTACTATAATTGATACAAACAATTAGCCATATTGGTTTCGTGGTCATATTTCCGTTTCTTGATTAAGATCATGGTTTCCTGCCATGGACTTGGTTGCAGTTTTCATTAAGTTTATACATTGATGAATTTTTTAGTTGCGAAGTGGTTCAGTGGCTAAGAGTCTACTGTTTACTGTAGTTCGTAATAACATAATAATTTATGGATTTTGAAACAGGGAGTAGGACAGGCTTTGGTTCTGGCCGTCATCGAAGTACAGGGACTGCGTCAACGGGAGGAAGATCATCAAGGGAGTCCCTAATGAGTCCTAGTTCAACGGCTAGCGCGAGTCCTTCGCCTTACTTTGAAAGAAGCTCTTTTACGTATGTGTGCATTTTTAAATTTTCTCCATTCTTGTAATGCGGTTTAATGGACGGACAGGGGTGTAAGACTAGAGTATAAATTTAAATAT
>JAHZNG010003858.1:0-10656 GCA_027744375.1 Orchesellides sinensis | reverse complement strand
GAATGAATGAGTGTGAGTGAGTGAGCAAGCTCCAAGAAGGAGTAAAAGATGAAAAGAGAGAGAGAGAAGAGGAAAGCAATTCCTTCCTTCCAAGGCTTTTTCCCCTTCCTTAAACCAACTACTTTTCCCCTCACTCGAACACTTTCACTTTGCTTCTTTCATAATAGTATATATGGTATGCAATATATATGCTTCGCAATTGCTTTTTTACTTGTCCTTTCAAAAGAGAAAAAGAACGAGAAGGAGAAGTTTGTTGAGTCAACTTCAAGTTTCATGTGTTTTTTAACGAAAAATATGCAGTCCATCTCTACTTGAGCGTGGGAGGATGTATTTAGGCTTAATATTCGTTTGAAGATGACCATTCATTGGAAATATGTAATTTATAAGGGCAAAGTGAGAGCATTCTAATTTAATTATAATGATTCATACGCTACTATTAAACTGCCATTTGCATAGTTTGAAGGACTTGCTAAATTGTAAGATTTTTACGAATTTTTTGTCATTTAAATTACCTTCTCGCTTCCGTTTGCTACTATTTTGGCTAAGGTCTGTGGTGGCGTTATTCGTATTGTTTGAATTGTTATTCGAGCCAATCCCCAAAATCCCATTGATTGAGTACGAAGGTCTGGAGGAGGACAAGCTGGTGATATTATTGCTCCCATGATGTTGATGAAGGGAATCCACAGGACTTAAGCTGCCTGTGCTTGACCCTCCACCTCCCCCGCCCCCACCGTGTTGTTGATGATGTTGATGCTTTGCCTTCTCCGCAGCCTTATTTCGGACAATCCTTTAAAGTTAACATAAAAATATTCGCATTTTAATCAATACACATTCATCACACAATAAACACTACTAATCATAATAAATATTATGCAAATCAATACTGTTTAACAAGCTTTCTAACAAATGAGATGAACCGAGCGTGTACTGTCCCACTTATTTAACATGAAACATGCAGGTAATCCATCAAAATATTTACTTTGTAGGCGTATGTTTGTGCCCGTGTAAAATTGTGCTTTTTATAGATTGCTCATTCACTCGCAGCAGAATAAAGCAACCGTCGTGTGCTATCAATAATCGCCCTTATTTGCATAATATACAATGTTTAAACTATCCATCCGCTCTTATTTCCTCCTTATATGCGTATATTACCTAAGCATATTATTCATGATATATAAAAAAGAGTCATCATTATTTATCATCATGCGATTACATTAGCTCCTTATGTTGTGACAAATGAATTGCCTTTTATGTAAAAACTTAAACTCTGTTTTCTGTGCTCTCCTCTTGGCGTAATAAAATGAATTGCTTTTTTTATTCATTGCCACCACACACCACACCAGACCAAGGCCTTTTAATATAGTATCCTCCACTTAAATATGAAGAGAGAGAGAGGAGTTTTACAATAATGTCCATATATGTGTTATAGTAAGGTGGAAATACAAGAGAGTGTGGCTTCTTGGCTTTATGCTTTTTTGAAGATGTCCCCTCATGAATATTCACAGCGACAGGATAGAATCGAGAGAGAGCGAGAGAAAATAAGAAAAGGGGATAAAATTTATTGGAATGGAAAAGACAATTTTTCCCCTTCTCTTCTCTCCTTCTGGAGAGGTGTACAGTAATAATAACAATTCCTCCACTTCTCCGTTTTAAAGAGGACCCTCTCTCTCATGGAATGAATAAATTCAGCTAAGAAAAGGAGAAAAAGGTGTTGGTGTGTCGTAATCTAAATAGTATAAAAGCTGGGAGAGAAGTGTAGTCTAAAGTAATGATGATTGTATAATAATGACCAAAAAAATATAGAACTCCACTTCACTTCTGTCTGGTGAAAATAAAGTGTGAGAGTTATATAAGAAAGGCTTTTTCTGTTCTGGTTCTCTATTTCCATACAAATTTGAATGTAAAACTCTCTCAAGTTTTTTTCTTCCAAGTTTGAGTCTTGATTCAAACCAATATTTTAACTGTCGTGTCGTATCGCCCACTGGAATTCTTCTTTTTTTAAAGGGAAAGGAGCAGGATAATAAAAGCTGCCACCTTCCTAAGATATATTCATGACTTTTCCTTCTCTCTCTCTCTCTCTCTCGCATACACACAGACTTTCTATTTTTTCGTCTCCGTATTTTACTTCCGCTCTGAGAAAAAAAGTTTTTTTCTTGACTGGTTGGGTAAAAATCTCACACTTTTTAACTTTTACTAAAAGATCCGCTCCTTTTCCAGGAATAAAATGAATGGGCTCGTTCACACAGGAAGAAGCCCGTAAGAATGAATGAGCACGCGAGTAAAGCATATACATAATACGGAGTAAATTCAACCGCACTATACCAGTTGTAATAATTTATTTCACACCATAACTAAAAAAGAATTTCCGTCTTTTTTTCAGCATATAAACTTTTATATACATATGAGCATATATATAGCTGAAGTTCCCTCTAGAAGAAATGTATTGTCGGGTTTTATTTTTTTGATAACTCAATTCTTTTTTTTTTGCTTGCAAATGATGATTAGATTACATTGCTCTGATGATTAACATCCGAATGATCATACTCGAGGGAGGCATAAAATTCAAAACTTGTAAAAGAGCATTGCAGACAAAAAAACTATATTGGAATTCTCATGGGATATTTAACTTGCAGAGCAAATGTTCAATTTCGCCAATGATGATACCAAACGATTTTATTACTTAATATGATGATGTAGAACATGCAAAAGAAGATGGAGTGGAGTGCACTTTATCAATTTTATTTTGGAGAAAACAAGGCTAATCAATGGAATTAAGATGACAATATGGATACGTGCATTCTACTTATCAAGAGAGAGAGGGATTGATAAGCATCATAATACACAACAATATCATTATTGTCTTTTTGTATTTGCAGCGAGAGATTTTCATAAGAGCATCTGTTCTTTTAAGTGGTGGAGTGGAGCAATGAAAAAGGCTAATGAAATCAAGAGCGGGTCTCTGTGGAACCCTCATTCAATCGCCATCATGATCATCATCACCCGAGTAAATGCACTTCTGAATTTATAGTCACCTCCTAAAAATAAACACGTACAGCCATAAAGTACGTGATCAACTGGAATTGAATATAACACTACAGCGTGTAGTAATATTAGGGCCATCATGATGATCAATAAGGGAATGAAAATAAATGGAATCATTCCAGCACAATTCACTCGTCATCAGCCAGTTGGCCTTTTGAATAGAAAAAATTGGGAGAGATAGAGCTACACATATACAGATCAACGGACACGTTGATACAATGCCCTATTGTCCAAGCAGGAATCCGACAAATGAACAATAAGAGAGAAACGACGGAGTAGAGAAGGGATAGATATACATATACATAATATGAATGAGGACAGATCCAGGAAGTCAAATCCCAGCTTCCAAAAGGTCCCCTTGGATTCACATATGTCAACATGTTCATATATACAGTAGGTTTACTACCACTAAACTGAATCTCTTTTAAATGTAGCGAAAGTGTATATGTGACATAAGGAAAGTGTTATTTCCACGTGAGCTACTCCTTTCTCTGTTTTTACACTTTTGACTGGATGACAATGTTAAAATCGAATAAAAATTGTGAAGTACGTGGTGACATATGTATGCATGCGCGTAGCACAACAAGAAACATGATTATCGTGATGATTTACATATATTTCATGATTACTAACGATCCACTAGTTTTTTACGAAAAAAATTTGAACCCGGTTTTAAAATGCATATTTATCACTTGTCACCACTCACTTGCGCTTGTTTACAACAAATAATTTATGAACCTACTCCGTGCCCTAGTCCCTTTATCACTGTTTTTGTTGCCATTTCTAATTTTAAACCATTCTAACCTGCAAGACTTTGTTCAATGAACCAAAATCCATCCAATGAATTTCGCAAAGAAAACCAGCGATAGCGGAAACAAAACTAAATCATGTCATTAACATTAGCATTTCATTTGTGGACATTTTATTATTATGTTGCTGGATACAATTTTGTTTCCATTTTGCAAACATCTACTTTTATTGGATAACCAGGGATGTGTATTACTTCATACAACAAATGTCTATTTTGTCCTTTTAGTTAATTCTATTCTTGATTTCTTCCAAAGAAAAGTTTTTTGTTGTCCTTTTTAACATTTTAGTTCTTCATAATGTACAACTGTTTTAGTAAAACTATGCATGTCTCTCTTCCGCTTCTGTTTCGTTGGGATTTTCCAAGATTTTCTATTTATTTTTTTCTGGTTTACGTTTGTGTGTATTTCGAACAGAAAGAGCTTCATAGAACAGAGTATATTGTATGTACACATCACACAGTACCAGTTCTTTAGTGGTGTTCCGTTCGTTCTGGTTCGTAAAATGTTATGTCGCCCGATAAACAAGGGATACAAGCAAGAGAGAGGCTAAAAACTAAAGGACGACACAAAAAACACATACATATAAACTCCGGAGTTCTCTTTTACAACAAAAACTCCCTGGAAAATATCTACATGGAATAATCAACGTAAAAAATGAACATCTCTTCTCTTTGTGTACCCGTTGCCAACTAAAACTGACCATCATTTCCATTCAAAATACAAAACCACCAGTACGCCACCAGAGAGAGAAAAATACAGATTTTGCCATTCTCTTGTCTTGACGCGGTGACGGTTTCAAGGAAGAAGACCACACAATAATAATAGTAGTTTTTGTATAGTCTTTTGCCATGCCATATAATATACCCATGTTCCATTTTATTTTCCCTGTTGAGTAAATACAAAAGACATAGACAGCAAAATGCTAAAGCTGGAGGTTTCCTCTATATATATGAATACACGGGAAGAGAGAAGAGTTTTTGGAGGCAGGCAGCCAAATTTAATGTCATCATCAACTCTGACGACTTTGCTTTCACTTTGTTCTCTCTCCTTCCCTTTCAGTTTCCATCCAGAAAGTCTGGTGTACAACGTATACAGCGCATTTTGAAAAACAAGAGGAGTGTGGAAATTTCCCTTTGTATTCAAAGATCCAAAAGTGTAGAAGAGCAGAGCAACAGAGAAGAGAGAGATCTCATTTCCTTCCGACAAAATTGCATCAATAAACCATTCAAGCCATACACAACAAACAAGAGTCTAAAAACCGTACGTTCACCAAAAACAACTACCACGGATGACTATACGATATTATGCTCCATTTCTCTGTGTATACCATAGATGCATGTAAGTAAGGCATGAGATGTGCCCTTTTAAGAAAAGTTTTGAGTTGAGCATCACCATCATCATCGTTCCCGTACAATTTCTCCAACCAAGAGTTTTGAGCAAGAGCAACCCTATATTTTTTATTAAAAACTTTGGTTTCTCCTCAGCACATGATCGATTTCTTGTATAAAATTGTTAGCCTTGTGTATGTGTATTTGTGTATAGCGAATGAATTTTATGCTTTTGTGGCATGATACCATGATAATCATCATCATCAAGAAGTTCCCTTTGATGATCCATTTTAACCTTTTATTCTCTCCTCCTGAAAATCATGGATAAAATCTAATAAAAGTAAAGATTCTCTCGTTGTTCACAGAGAGAATACTTTCCAAAAAGCTTGTTGATTTGCTTTTTATGATAATTTTTCTGTCGTAATGAGCATTATGTTAGCCTCGTATATATTAAATTGTACTTTGCCTTTAACAAGATGAGACAGAGAGGAGACGGAAATCAGACTACGCAGAAGGGTTAAAAACAAGATTGGAATTCTAAATCCCTACTTCCACACACAACAACCACCATGTCAAATGTAACAAGAGTGCAAATCCGTATGCATTCATGAATTAACATTATTTTGCCTTGGTGGTGGTGGTCTTTTTTGGCTGGTCGTGTCTGGTGGTAATACTGGTAATCTATATGATAATCGTGTAGAACAAGATGATCATGATATGATGATGACATCATCGTAGTCATCATCATTTTGTCATTTTCTCAAGCCTTTTGCTTCTAAATCCCGTAGCGTTGCCATAAAATCTCGTTGATTCCCCTTACATATTACATTTATAAATGCCCTTTGCCTTCATCGACCATAAAAAGCCTTTTTGTGTTTAATTCTCTGTTTTTGAAATCGAAATTCCCCTGGTTTGAACTCTTTTTTGTTGATTTGATCAAAAATCTACTTTATCGATATTTTACAGTTTGAGCGAGAGAAAAAATGTTATCACTCCCAGAGGAATTTTTTTTATCCAAGGGCTCTGTGAATGATTTTCATGCTCATTGTGTCATTTAGATATATATAGAAGTCCACGTGTAAAAAAGAGTTGATTTCACCATAATATGAACCTCCGCTATATACAAAATATATAATGGGTAGGTACATAAAATTTGAAGCTTCTTTTTTGGACGCTGAGATTGAAAAAAGGTTCTGGATTGAGAGAGAGAATAAAAGGAGTAAGAGATTTATTGGAGTATTATTGGCAACGGTATTTTATCGGAAAAGAGGAGGAAAAACGAGATTTTATTTTAGTTTTTCTTTCTTTTCTGTATATTCCCATTCCACACTATGAAAGTGGAGTGAGTGTAGTGGACCCATTGGTCCGAGAAAGGAAAAGTCCACCCTTGGGAATATAAGATACAAAAAACTATATATTTCCTTGCTTTAGTTTTGCAATTCCATTTAGTTATGGTGTTTGTACGGTAAGGCAAAGGTATCGTCTTATTTCTTAAGTAAAAAATAAAATTTATATGGGGATTCTTGTGTGAATGAGTGTGTTTGTTGCTTTTGCTTCACCCAGCTTTTTTTACTTTTTCCTATTTTATTGCAATTGCCACTGCACACCTTTACTTGTTCCCTTGAAATACATAAGTCAATCCGAAATAAAAAGAAGTTTGTGCTTTTTAGCTCACTCTTTTCCGATCTGTTGGATATATATTCTTATGTAGAACATGTAGTTATATAGGAAAAATGTTAAGAAGGTATAGTATAGAGAAAGTTCTCTTTTTTCACTTTTTGGAACGTGGATGAAATGAAGAAGGCACTTGCACGATATTTTTGCTGTTCATGCTCCTCCATGGAGAATTTTTGTCTGTTTCGTTTGAGCGGAACAAGAAAAAAACAAGCGTGTAGAATACATATATTTTGGAATGCGAGAGCGGGGTTTGTGATGTAAGTATTTATGTGTAATGTATATGGGATAGACTATTTTAGATTTTGCCCAAAAACTGAATTGGTGATTTATGATGGCAGCATCATTATTCCATCCATTTCCACTGGAATTCAGGGATTTTTCCAAGAATTCCAAAAAGCATTGCTTTAAAAAAAAGTACACTCTATAAATGTAATGCTTTGGTAAAGTAGTTCTTGAAGAAATTCAAAAAAGGAAGAGACTTATTTTTTGGCTTGCTTTTATCCGCAATACTATAAATGAGCAAAAGATCAGAATGGAAAGATTTATTGCGTGACAATGACTGATTTATTGTGCATTTGTTTTATGAATTTGAATTTGATTTTTTTTTCGGCGAATCTAGAAAAACTACTTTGGCTCAATAATACTATATCAACTATATGCAATATCAACGTGATACGAATAAATAACACAAAAGTTTAAAAATTTTTGACTCGTCATTATTAATTATAACAATCATAATTCATTCCAGTTCACTAGAAGATAAAGACTTCAGCTGCTTCCAATTTAAATGTTTTTTTCTTTGACTACACTTCCGCATCAGACAAATCCACACGTGAAGGAGTTCATTCATTCAACAGTTTGAAGGAAATATAATATTTTTGAGACTTGTTTCTGTAAGAGGGGATTACACAAGCTATGATAAAATTGAAGGACATTTATTTGTCTGTCTTGTGATAATTATCGCCATAATGTGCACACATGTGATGTGACATATATTTACGACTTCTTCAAGACAACACATCGTAACATGTTTACCACACAGGATAAAAAAGAAACCCTTTGTTGTCCATTCTGTCGGAGGAACAAAGTTGGACATGAAGTGGTGTACATACTCTTGAATTCATTAATCACCTTACGGAGCGGCGGTGGAAGAAAAGGGGAAATGAAACAGTTGAACTGTTCACACTTTTTTCTGAATGAATGAACTCCTTCACTTGACTTGACTTTTGAAAAGAGTTTTGTACTTGCGGTTTTTGTGGTGATGAGTTATTACGTAACAAAGTATAGAAACAAGGAAATGGGTGATCAAGTGTGATTAACAATGCGTTCCATTGTTGTAAGCGTGTAGGTATGTATTTTATTGTTTATACGTATGACAGTTATATTACTATTTGTAGTACCTGGATAGTATCTTTGACACGCATCCATGAGAAACACGGAGTTGTCTGGAGATGTCACATGGACGAACTCCGTTATGAGCCAGCTCGACGATCCGTTGACGAACCACATCTGGAAGCGGTCTTCCGTTGACGAACACACCACCCAACTGATTCACACCACCATGACCTGCATATTATTTAGTACATATTCCAAAAAACGTATTATTTAAAAGAATGATCTTGCATATAGGAAAATCCGTGAATGAACTGACTTTACGTAATATTATGTTAAAAAGTGCATCCATTCATTGAAGTGCTTTTATTATGTACATTTGAACTTGAATGTTAATGTGTAGTATAAAAGTGTCAATCTTTTGGAAATTAAGATAGACTGCTGCTGTGCAAAATGAGATGCGATTCCAAAGTGTGACTGGCAGAATATTGGAATTGTTTGGGAATATGTGAGATATGTGCACTCTAGATATATACTTGTGTTTTAATGGAAATATTAGGTTTGAATCAGTAAATACATAGGAAAACGTGCTGCGAGCTTGTATTCGGGTGCAATTCGCAAAGAGTGCAAAAAAACATGGATTAAAACGTGTATTGGTGTGACTTGTAAAGCAAGCTAATTAATTTAATATTAATTACTATTACTTGTGGCATGGTTTTTAAACCGTGAAGTAATGAAACCAACAGTAATAAAGACAGTCTAAATACGATCAAATTGCGTAGTAGCTGTTTATATATTTTACAGTATTTTTTTTACATAAGTATACTTTGTGCACTTTAAAGATGAGTCATTTGATATTTTATGTTTAAACTCAACTTGCTCTACAATGAAAAGATAAAATGTGAATAAAATAGTAAAATATATATTATGTATATGTATTAACCTTTCTCGTCCTTATTAGCACTGATCTCATCCCAAAATTCGGCATAATCAACAGAAACTGTAAAAATGAGAACAAAACAAAACAAAACAAAAAACTTTTTAGTAGAGATCTTCTGGTGGTTGAACGTCAATAAGATATATGTGTAGCATGCTATGAACATTAATAAATATAGATTTATCCTCCTGTTGTTCTTGAAAGTTAAATTTACTCGAATTATTGTATACAGAATAATAATATTTGCAATTATGAACAACAGTTAAAAGATTTTGTATTTTATATAAAGCCACTACGTTAGCTAAATCACAGTGCATTTAAACTAAACAAATAATTAGAGTACAGGGAAGAAGGATGCATATCTCTACAAAAGCCAACATTCTCAAGTAGTATAAAAATTAAATGTCAGCTATTTGAAAGAGGTCCAGCAGTAAAAATTCAATCAATAATTCAAAAATTATCTCAAGTGCCCATCAACACATCTTTTGCTACCCTACAGCTTATCAGCACAATGAATCATATATGTGGAGTGGGCTTATCCATCATCTTTACCACACTATTTATAAATTGAAGGGCCACAAAAAAGCCAGCATAAAGAAGAGGATTTTGTTGAGAGAGTATCTATTTCTGGTCAACAGAGAAGTCTGTTTGTATTTCATGATTTACAAAGCTGTTGACAAGAGATAAGCTGGAGATTACATCAAGCCGACAAATACACAACTCAGGAGAGCCAGAAGGAAGGGAGCACGAGACTCGGGGTGTACATGTATACACATTATCGTGTCATGTATCAATAATAAAAAAGAGAGCAACAATGAAAAGCTGTTTTTATTATAGTATAGAGAATTCATTACAGTGATGATGTCGTTGATATCCTGTATATTATATGTATGAATTGTTGGATGGAAAGAACTACTGCTCCTGCGCTGCAGTATCTAAATCTGAATCCAGTCAGTCAGTCAGGTTTAGTAGAAACCCTGTTCATAATATGTCATCTGATGTCACAAAAGGACATACACATCTCCCCAGAGAATTTTTATACATGTTTTTTCAATGTGTTCATTGCGTTCCCGTTCTTCATTCATGTATTAGTTCTGTGCTCCCTTTTTCTAGAGAGTTGTCCCAAAGAGAAAAATGACATTTCCAGGAAGAGGTAACATGGTAAGGCTTGTAGTAGAGAGGAGAGTTTAATTCAATTTTGCAATATGGTTTTCCCTGTAATGCTCTGTATACTTTATTTTACGTTGCCCTTTTCCCTGCTGACTGACTGACTGAATAAAAAACTGAGTATACTAAAAGAGAGATGCTTTTTACTTATATGAACATACATATGCATACTTACTTTATAGAAAGAATCAGAGTAAAGTCGCGAGGAGTGCATTAATCAAAACCATAATAAACATTATTTCATAATAAAATGATAACAATAAAGAAAGGAAGAGAGAAGGGAGAGATGCACTAGTGGAAATAAGTAAAAACATGCGTTCACTCAATTTTTGGTCAATAAAAAACAAGTAAAAGCATATAGGGG
>JAHZNG010003857.1:0-10261 GCA_027744375.1 Orchesellides sinensis | reverse complement strand
TCAAAAGCTATCCAAGGGTTTCACTTTGCATTTCCAATGAGATGAGATGGCAAGGGACCAAAAAACCAAACTCTAGCTGAGAACGACTAGCAATGATTCTGAAAACTGCGATTGAGACTCTTCGTATTTTAACGCAACATTTTCCTGTTCCGTTACAGTTACGTTACAACGACAACTGTTTTATTGTTTGTTCTGCTATCCTTTCCATCTTGCTTCCGTTTCGTTCTTTTGAAATAAATGTATGTTAACCATGCAAATAAGTGTTTCGCATACCGTTTATTACATGATGGATTTATACATCATGTTATGCGAATCAGACTGATGGGTGTCCATCCGTTTGTCTTACGATATAAGTCGAACGCTTTAACTTTTTTGAAAAATTCTTTTGGTAATCGATTCCTTGGACCTTCATACAGTTCGAGTTCGTTGGAGGAGGTTATCCAAGGCGTCCTTCATGAAGAGGTCAGAGGTCATTTAAAATTTCATGCGGTGACCTATGGCATGCGATATATCATAGAAAAGCTCTAGTAAAACTGGGAGTGGTCCATTGGTTTGTTTTTGTGTAGGTGGCGTCATCAAGGCCCTGCAGGGCCCTTAAGGTTTCGAAAGTTTTTTGTCGACTGTGGTCGAACAGTTCGACTTTTTCAAAAAAATTCTTTCGACAATGGACTTTTATGGTCTTAATACATGTTGAATTATGAGATTGGAGGTTATCAAAGGCACCCTTCATGAAGAGGTGAGAGGTCACTCAAAATTTCATGCTGTGACCTATGGCATGTGATATGTCATACGAAAGCCCTCGTCATACTGGGAGTGGTCCATTGGTTTGTTTTTGTGTAAGTGACGTCACTAAGGCCCTGCAGGGCTCCTAAGGTTTCAAATGTTTTTTGTCGAGTGTGGTCAAACGGTTCGACTTTTTCAAAAAATTCTTTCGACAATGGACTTTCATGGTTTTAATACAGATTGACTTATGAGATTGGAGGTTATCGAAGGCACGCTTCATGAAGAGGTCAGAGGTCACTCCAAATTTCATGCTTAAAATATGGCATGTGACACCTCATTCAAAAGGGGATGACAAACTAGAAGTGGTCCTATAGTTTGTTTTTGTGTACGTGGCGTCAATAAGGCCCTGCAAGGCCCTTAAGGTTTCAAATGTTTTTTGTCGAGTGTGGTCGAACGGTTCGAATCTTTTGAAAAATTCTTTCGGCAATGGATTTCTACGACCATTTATACAGGTCAAGTTCTGAAGAGGATGCTGTGGAAGGCTCCATTCATGAAGAGGTCAGAGGTCACCCAGATTTACATGCTAGAACATATGGCATGTGATACCTAATTCGGAAGCGGGTGACAAGCTTAGAATGGTCCTAGGGCTTGTTTTTGTGTAGGTGGCGTCACTAAGTCCCTGCATGGCCCTTAAGTACTTAAACAGCGAAATCTCGATAACTACTTAACTTTTCGGAAAGTTCTTTTAGTTATCGACTTATAATGGCCTGACCTTATTCAAAATTGGTCTAGATCTCTTAAATCTATCATGTTTCTCAATCGTATGGGTTTATTTAAAAAAAAACTTAAAACATCATTCCTGATGCCCCCATTTAATATAATTTTTCAACAGCGCGCAATTCCTCAATATTTAATTTTTTAGCAGTACTTACTATGTGCGTATCTAAGAGGGTTAGAAGCTTTGCAAATAAAATGTGAGTGACAAATCGGTAAGGGAATGCCAAAATAAATAAAAAGTGTAAGTACGTGGAACAGTTGCCACCCCTGAAGTAGCACCCAAGATCTATCACCATGAAAATTTGCACCATTTTTCATGGTGATAGATCTTGGTAGCACCTATGTAGCTGAAACAAACAGTCCATAAACTGCACACTATTCTACAGTAAAACAACGATTGCCATTTGATGAAATCCGTAATTATCATCCGGAAACAAGACTTACTATTATATTTCATGTTATTTATTTATTTGGCTTGCTCGGCACATAATATTTATTTAGTTTATCCTCAGAACACATAAGTGAAAATTACTAATTTGAAAATACATAATCTAAAATTATAATCTAATCAGATTTATAATATATAAGATTAGAATACATAATAAGCTATAACGCATAATATTTAACTTTCAAAGGTTTTCACGCAGAACAAATGCATGCATACCAGATACACGCTTTTTGATTTATAATATTTACGCGTTGTATCCCAACAGGACTTTAATTGTTTTAGTATGCTTCCTATATTAATGCTTAGGTTAGGTTAAAAGCTAAAATTAGAATCACATCCATCTACTGTGTACAGTGTTCACCTAACTTAGGTTCACACATAAGTTAAAAAGTGTGTACAGGCGTGCGTATAAGCTTTAACGTGCAAACCAAACTAACCCAAAAACATGTAGAATCTATTATATCCACATAACCAAAGCTAACAGAACACGTTAAATTGCCAATATTTTACCCATACAACCTAAGCTAACAGAACACATGGAATCGCCAAAATCTTATCCACATAACCTAACCTAACAAAACACGGAATCGCCATTATTTTATCTACATAATATAACCTAACAGATTACGTGGAATCGCCATTGTTTTATCCACATAATATAACATAACAGAACACATGGAATCGCTAAAATCTTATTCACACAACCTAACCTAACAAAACACGTGGAATCGCCATTACTTTATCTACATAATATAACCAAACAGAACACGTGGAATCGCCATTATTTTAACGCAATAAGCTAACATCGAAAAAAAAACTCCCTTAAAATACGATTGAGATATAAAAATATATTAGTTGTGGGAAAATATAAAAATGGTTGCATTAAAAGTTCGCATTCAAGTTAAATGTTAGTGGATAGTTTAAACAAATAACTCTTATGGTAGGAAGCTAGTGTACCAGCTAATTAAGGAACCAGAAAACAAATGAAATAGACCATATTTTCATTCAGGAGAAAAAATGTACAAATGCATATTTCATTTGCATGATTTTCCAATATGCATTTTGGTCTTATATATTATGAAAATTATGTGTTTTTTGTTATGTATTTTATCATATGTATTTTCAAATTATGTGTTCTTAGGACAATTCTATTTATTTATCATACAGTGCGAAATCCATAATGCAGCATCAAAAAGCTAGTCACAATTCACATCGATAACTTTTCCTGCTATTTATATCCAAGTATATTTTAGCATTTTTATGGTAGTTAGTGAAGTAATTTTGTGAGCTCACTTTCTTGTTGAATATTATTTCCCTTAGACAATCAAAAGTTGAATAGCAAATTTTTCCCATGAATTTTATTTTATCATGAAGTCAGTTTAATAAGCTAAAACTAAGAAATTTGTTATGTATTTTATCATATGTATTTTCAAATTATGTGTTCTTAGGACAATTCTATTTATTTATCATACACTGCGAAATCCATAATGCAGCATCAAAAAGCTAGTCACAATTCACATCGACAACTTTTCCTGCTATTTATATCCAAGTATATTTTAACATTTTTACGGTAGTTAGTGAAGTAATTTTGTGAGCTCACTTTCTTGTCTGGTGTGATAAATGGTTTCTTTAGGAAAAGCTTGAACAATAAAAGAAAGTAGTGGCCACGTAATCCAAAGTCCATTGCTTGTACTTACACTTATATTACACCAGTTAATAGTGAATATCAAGCTGAATATTATTTCCCTTAGACAATCAAAAGTTGAATAGCAAATTTTTCCCATGAATTTTATTTTATCATGAAGTCAGTTTAATAAGCTAAAACTAAGAAATAAGAAAAACATGAAAACTCTTTAGTTGAGGATATCGCCAAAATACCCAATAATACCTGTGTAAAAGGATTGTACTAAGTACAAAGAACTCCTGCAAAGCAGAATACTGTTCGCTAGTCAGTAATGGGAAAAGGATTTCCGAGCCATTTCCTTTGTTTTATATGTCACTTCCGTAAATGTTATGACAGAGATGAGTGAACCGTATGATTTGTGAATTCATATTTTCATGGAATCCGGGAACTCGTTTGAGTTATGTTCAACATTTTTAAGTACGTACTCGCTTGAGTGAACTAAAACCAATGTGAACCAATGTGTAACTAGTAACTAAAACTACCCTAAACATACTTATATCTTCTCAAATCCTTTCTTCCGCAAAAGACAATTCATACAATAAATACATAACAAAAAACTTAGAACCTCGAAATGATTTATAGAAGTGTGTAGATTTTTATACACATTTTTTTCGTTTTCAAATGTAAAATGCGTCTAATTAAGTTACCTACCACAATTATATTTCAGTCTTATGTTCAGAAAAGAGCAAAAACAATGTACAATTTCACCCTCGAAAGCATTGCGTATGTGCTTATGGCTGACTAAGCAGCTTTTACGCTTTGCTAACTTGCTTGATTTACTCAGCTCAACTCAACTCAAAGAAATCTCATTTATTAATCAACTCAATTTTCCAACGTTTTTTCCTAATCAAGAACTTTCTCTAGTGCTGGCTTACTGTATATTTATTTATTGTGATCTACAAACAACATCATTGCTTACAAAACACTTAGATGACTATTCAATTTCCTGTAGAAAATGAAAGTAGGGGAAACTATAGATAGCAAGAGAGGAAAGAGAGACTTGTCCTTTTTGCTATAATTTGTACATGTTTTACTTGATATCTCACTATCTCCCAGTTTCAATTGTGAGAACCCTACACAAACCTAGTCTTTTAGTACATGCAGTCAACAGCCTAACTTTCCCTACATAGCCCGTATACATGCTATGTACATCTTTTCATTCTAGCCACCTTCCATTTACGAAAAGCTAGTGAGAGTGAGAAAGAAAACTGCCCTCGCGCTCTCAAATGCCCTATCCAGTTTCCCTACACACGCACCAAAGTAAATGATCATGATACACATGCTTATATACAGGGATTGCATGGAGGTAGGTAGGTTCTGTACAACAATTTTACCCCATCTACTTAGATATCAGAGTCGGCTGCGTTGCATTATTTACTTACCCTCTTCACTCTATTTTTCCCCTTGCGTATTTCATCTTTAATTAATTAACAAATTATAGCTGCCGTTATTGAGTCAGACGAGAACCCACCCACGGAGAAAAAGATTTTATGAAGTTGCGTTATGAAATGAACATATCATTCTTTTGGTCAGTGGAGGAAATGAACCGAATGGACAAAGTTAACAATGAAGTCATGGGTATACGTGAAAGAAATAGATGCATGATCACATACATATGAAACCATAGTGGTACAACCTACAATCCACAATATCATATAAAATTAATGATCCACTTTAATATTGCAATCAAAACTGAAAATGTTACATTATGAAACCACAATAATAGTACGGAAATCAAATGGAGTCATTCGACTATAATGTATAATTTTCTTGATTTTTCAGCCTAAAAATTTTTCTTGTTATTTTTGAAAGAGTTTTATTACTTTTGACTCAAATCTGAGCTACCTAAAAACTAACTTTCTTGTACTCGTGTTCACTTCAGATGTCAAGAAAGCTTCTGTTTTCCTCAAAGCATTCTAAAGAACGACTGAGTGAACATTTTGTTTAAAATCAAACAAATACTTAAAGGACAGGCTTATTAAGTATTCAAGTGAATGGAGTAATATACCTTTGCAGCGTTCGTTTATGTAAGAAGTAACATGAGTGGTCATACAAGCTGAATATTACCCTCAACTGGGGGTTCCCCTATTTACTTCTAACTTGAATTTCCCCGGCAGCATATTATATGTACTCGAGATGTAATAATACAGTGAGTAACAAGCATTCCCACAAAATCACATTCACATTACATTATTTTACATTAGATTAGAAAGCCCTGTAGCCATCCCAAAAAAGCATCCAACTAGCAACCCCACAAGCTTTTTAAAATATACGTGGGATTCTTTTTTGAGCTTTCACTCTCTTTTAAACTCAAGTGTATATGCAAGCAAAGAAAAATATATAAAAACTCCGTTATAGAAGTATGAAGGGAAAAGGAAGTAGGGATAAAGGGGAAGAGAGGCTAAAAAGTTTATGAAGGGAGAAAGTATCATTGTACAGTTGTAGTACCGTACACATCCTGAGCTAAAACTTAGCCCACGTCGATCACCAACATTTTCCGTACACCAGGAAATGCCAGATAATACTCCACTCACTTCCATGAGCCCATTTAAAAGCACATATACATAATGTATTATATGCATATCTCAGTTAAAAGTTGTGGTCGCCTCTGATGTGATGTGAAGTACGTACTTTTTCTCGCTTCCTTGCTTACACGTTGCCTCCAAGATGCTGCTTTTGGCTCAAGAAAATTCTGCTACACAGTTGCTTTCCACTATTTACTAAATGAATCTTTTTTCCCTCTGTTTTCTCTGAGAATTTTCAAATAACGGTTTTACAAAAACCAGACGTTACTTAAAATTCTCAAGTAAATATCTTAGCACATTTTATTCCAATCTATGGGAGCATGGTTGTTGGGAAAGTCAAGACGAAATCTTCTTTACTAAAGCTAGCCTAAGAACCATGAGGTAGAAAGCATACCGTATAAAAGCATGAATAAAAGCTGAGGTTTTTCGTGGTCACGGAGAGCTGTTGTAGTTTTGAGATGGGCCTAATATAAACGTATAATAATCATGATGTGTACAATGATGTAACAGACCAGAAGGTTTTCAAGTACTTCCTTCAACATGGAATTCGGCTTAGGCCCTTGGGACATACTTTGCCCCAAACTTACGTAATACATTATGAAGCATGGTGAAAACGGCTGAAAATGCAAGAAAATAAAGTAATTGTAAGTATAAACGAATACTACCACATCCACACATTTCAATCTTTTTCTTCCGTCTTAAGATTTCTTAAAAATATATTTCGTTCTTCCTGTGTTGAATAAACACACAGGTTGAGTTGTGCTTTGGACTACGTCAATTTTCACGAATAATTTGCTGAGCTAGCAGGCGTTTTTATTTTTCAGTTCTAAATTGGTTTGGTACTGATAAATACAAATGAGGACACCGCACCGCTCTGATTCCGACAAACTCGACCATCCCATTAAATAGCATGGATTGAATCCGCTGAACTATTGGGAAATACAAATGCAAAGAGCTATCAAAACCCATATCTGGATGGAATTGGTACTGACAACCGACCGTAGGTTTATAAATGACTGAATGAGTCGTGCTTGCCAACGAATACCGTTAAATAAGATTATTATGATTTTACGCAACCCGAGTGTGCGAAAAATTCAAGTGCAGAAAAAAATTTGTTTGTTCCCCCCGGTAAGTCACTTTACTCAAACCCTCTTGATTACCTGAAACAAAAAAACCTGGAGATGTAATGTACACACGTTTCATACTTGGCAGATAGCTTGTGAGAATCTAATAATGTTATTACAGCTGTGTTAAGTACGTTTTTTAGGAATTCGCCAAAAGAAGTTAAGAATTTTTCAACAGACTAGCTTAAGGACGTTCTTAATGTTGTCTTCTTATATTTTTTTTCTTTAGTTAAGAAAGGGCAAGGAAAGTAGTGAGAGCAGACAAGTGGACTCTTAAAAACTATATCTTCCTCAAGAGGTTTGAAAGCAGTTGATTTTCCCTTCCTTTCTTTAGAATAGAGAGGGTGGCTCGTTTTTTTTCAAAAACTTTTTTTCTGGAACAACGTAGCGTGGTGGTGGTGTTATGGTGGAGGAGGTGAGCAAAGACTTTACACTGTACTGTGTGCTATTGCATTGTTAGCTTCTTCTTTTTCTTTCTTACGTAACGCAATATTATTTAGTTAGCCAGCTGCATAAGCTTGGACTCACGCTTTTGTAGCCTGTCTCTCCCCCTTCAGCAGAAGATAAAAAGGAAATCTTTAAAAAAAGTTGAAACACTTTCTGACAGAATTTATACTGGTTAATGTTCACATCAAGTTATACATACATACATACTCTCTCACTGTCTTACATTTTAAGCATGTCATAATACTTTGAACGAAAAGTTTTGTCAGGAACAACGTAAAGTCCTACTTAAATCACATTTATATCCTGTCGATAACATTTCAGAAATAAAGGCAGCAGCTATCTTTTGTCATGTATATTCGATGCATATAGAAGCATTCATGATTGATTATAAGGCTTTGGCTACTTAAAAATTTAAACTCCACCAAAAAACAATAATAACATCAAATACCGTATTCCTGTTAATATTAATTTTAATGATTCATTCCTGGCAACTATTAACTAACCATAAGTAGATCTGGTATTTTTATATGTACCAAAAAGACTACTACTTCATTGTCGTGCGTTAAGTTTCATTTTATGTTTATACACAGCACTCAGATACTAGCATTTTTATATAAGTATGAATATACTACTTCAGTGAGAGTCAACACTTGTTTTAATATAATGATAAGATTTCCTCCTTTCTTTCTCTAAAAGTATTTTTCTTTCTTTTGTCCTTTTACCCATCTCAATTTATGCCATTGCTTTATTGGCATTCTAGGCAGTTTTCTAGAGCCATTAGGGTAAATGACAAAACGAGGAGTACTCTGTTGTGAAAGTGCTATAAGGTTGGTGTTGGAATACATCGAGAAGAGGGAAGTTGCAAATATAATGGACCCTTGAGGTTACACAACAAGTCACGGATTCCTATACAAAGACGAGAGTGTCATTAGATGATTACTCTACTTGATAGAGATAAATTGATTTGTATTTTTAGTTTTTCTGATATATTATTCGATTTGACTACCGCCTATATACATGGCTTCCCAAATAGTGTGTCATACAGACAGACCGAAATTTCATTTTGATGCTGTCACTTTAAATGATGTCCTCATTTTGATTTTTGGATTAGTTTGATCATCCTGATGACTACGTGACATGATCATTTTGCAGATTCTTATGCTTGGGTTCCAATTTAATTTTGTAGATGGATTCTCTAAAAAATATAGTAAAACTTAAAATTTGAAACATGATTCAAACCTTGGAATACTATACAAGTCTTCAAGAAGACGGGCGAATGAAAAAGCCATTTTGTTCAAAATAGTTTTACTTGTGCCATGCCATGAGGCTCACAAACAAGGGTGAAGCTGGATTGAATGCATGCTAGCTTGGTGTTACAGTCTGACAACAGTACTGCACATCGTACACTTCCTTCTTTTGTAGAAAGAAATGGGGAGAAAATGGATTTAGACGTACTCTTCACAAATGTCCTCACAAAACCGCATTTTCTCAGCTTAACTTATTGACTGTTGTTGTTCTTGTTGTCATTCTCAAAGATGCTTTCTTCTAATGGCCACCACCACCCCATTCCAAAAAATACGTGAGTTATAAATAGTACAATAGAGGAGTAAGAAAAAAGGGTCTTCCCAAACGTCTTAAAGATTCTCTTTGGAATCACAAGTACTACATAAAAAGCTCCCTTGTTGTTTTCTTCGCTAAAGGCTTTCAGACAGTGTAGACATTCACTATATATGCCTCTAAAACCTGCTTCGGCTTGCCCCCTTGCTCTAAGCAATATCAATAACCAGCACATATAGAACAGCTCTTATGGATTGTGACGTCCATGTACTTACCATCACCGAATGACGTCCACTGTCCATCTGTGACCATGATTATAATCCTAAGAAGAAAAAAACTAAACAACGGATTGTGCACATCTTTGGTCATATCCCTACGAACACGTCCTATAAGATCCAAAAGAGGGAAAGCAAACGAAAAAACGATGTGTTGTGATCTGCTGAGGGTAGGGTAAATGTTTAATGCACAAAATGACCAGACAGAATGTCCAACATGGTCACAGGGCCATGGCGTTGGAAAGTCATTCAGAAAATGAAATGGGCAAAATGGACTTGTTGTAAAAGTAAATACCTACATGTTGTTTGTATTTTGTATGCACTTTCGGTAATGCCGTTTTTATGTTGGTAGATATCTTGTGGCGTGTAAGGTTTTTATATTTAGGTTTATATAGTATATTATCATAGGGTGGTTGGTTATAGGTGACTACGCTTGCATACATATGTATGACTTTTTGATTTCTTGTCTCGTGGTGAACTGTCTTCTGACACAAAACAGTTTTTCTCATCTAATCTATTATGAAGGGTCAGAATAAGAGGAAAGAGACGCGACAGCGTCACAAGAGGCTGTTGCAGAAAACTCCTCGGCAGTCAATTTTTCATCAGTCCTTGTCCGTCGTTTCTTGATGGAATGGGATGAATTTACCATTATCTGATGTGACCTAATGGTTGCATGTGTTCATATCACTTCCTTAATACAA
>JAHZNG010003856.1:0-27353 GCA_027744375.1 Orchesellides sinensis | reverse complement strand
AAAGCTTTAGCTCGTTGCAACATTAAACTTAGGTTGAATTAGTAAGCAAGCATTTTAAATATTTTATTCCAGAAAAATTCTTGTTTCCAGCCCTGTAGCAAAATGGCGAGGTACCGGGTATCCACTGCCATTGTTGTTGCAAGCATACTTGTAATTACTATTCGAGACTTTGGATCCGCCAACCCAAATCGAATGATGAGGCCATTCGGACAAATGGGACCTAGAAAAAGTATTTAGTCATTCCATATGCTCAAAGATATAAAAATTTAACATAAATTTCCTTGATATGTGGATTTGCCCTTTTTCCGACAGTTGCCCCAATAATGTGCACCCATGACACCTTGATGATTTACCAGGACTGCCGCATGTGCGTCTGCCCTCGTCCAAACCGTGTTGCCAAGTGTTTCAAAAAGTCTTGCGATTTGCGAAAATTACAGCAAAAGACGGTGGCCAGTGTCCTGCTGCTGTTTTACGAATGGATGACAGCAAAATGTGTAACCAAAATCAAGTTCCAGCATGCAAAATTGATGCGGACTGTCCAGGACCTCAGCTTTGCTGTTTTGACTTTTGTGCTGGAAGTAAATGTATCAACCCTGTTCCATTGGATATCACCTCAGGTGCGCCTAATCATAATGGGCGTGGCTATCAGTAGTGGTAATTTGTATAACTTTGATGGATCGAGTCGTGCTTTATCCCTTTGGATTTTGTTTTATAAAAATTTGTAATTCATGAAAAAATTCGATTGTTATTATTATTATTAGAATTATTTTTCCTTTTAATAAAAAAATGAAGCTTATTTATGGCTTGGTACACGGCTTTATTTATGCATAACTACATGCCAGGATTGCTTTCAAACTCATTGGATATAAAGTGTTGTAATAGGAAATTCATTCACATCATTGTTTTAAGCATGCTTTGGTTCTCAGGATTTTTAAATTAGCACATATAAGTACATACACGCACATTGTGAGTGATAAATCTTACTATTTAAAAAACTATCTATTTTATTTTATCTTTTTAACAAATTATATTTTGTATGACGACGTTGTGTTGCTCATTGCTCTTAGACGACGTAGTTACAGTGGCTTCAACTCATTTTCCATCTTCACTCGGTGACAATTTTGCAATCAATATCTTTATCACATGCCATTAGTAATTTAATCCGTCTACCCTGTGTGCCTATTTGAGCATGAACAAGACCAAGAGAGTCTTTCTTCACTGACGACGGTGGACTTCAGTCTGGAAAATTAAGAAAACATCCTTTCCGATATTAGACCTGTGTATGGATTATCTATTACAATAGTTGCTCTGTATGCATTATGTGTTCGATGTATAAAAAATACCAAGTTGCATTTGCATTTAAGAATGGTTAACTGGAAGGAGGGTAGATTCTAAATATGTAAAATCTTATTGGTAATGATAAGTGCATATAACATCAGACTGACTTCAGCTTCTAGGGATCCTTTTGTATATAGATGAGATTTAGGACTTCTATGTACGGTAAAGTACGAAGAAACCATGTAATGTAAATAATAACCATTTCACTCCTCCATTTGGGAATAACGGAGATTGGTAGAAGAAATCTTTAATTCCAATTTGTGACTTTTGACCGTAGGACTGGAGCAAAACTAACAAATTCTACGTCTTCTTTTCCAGTTAGCTTTGGTTAACAAGTCAAGCATCAAGCATTGCCTGAAGTTTTGGTTTCAAACACCGTCATCAGAGTATTCGTTAAACTTGTGTAAGTTTCCTTAACATTTGCATAGCATTGTTTTGTATTTTAAAAACTAGGAAGTGATTGTGTGGTTTAAAATTTAAAGTTCTTGTCATGTTTTTTGTTTTTAGTGAAATTTTTGGGATGGCCCCGTATTCCAAGCTCCGAAGAAGCTTGCGGATTGCACTGATATCGGTTTATAAGCGGAATGATCTGAATGGCCTGGCAATCCAGAGAGAATGCTACAATGGGATCAGGAAAAGTCCGCGTCGTGTCACTGCATCTCCTTTGCCTCCATTAATTACAATGCCTGTGGACGAAACAGGGCGAACTGTGTACTTTGGAATGCACTCCAGGAAAAACAGTAAGCTTTGTTTGTGTTTAAAAAACGATATTTTAATTTTACTAATATCCACAGAAGTGGTAAAGTTCCTACCTTATTTTCATAAGTATTTATACTAAAATAAATAATGCTTCCTATGAGCATGCAAGTGTACAGTTATAATCTTACATCTTTTAAACTATTAATACAAGATACAAGTACGTAATGCATGCAATGAGAGCATGGAGACGACTTTGAGAAATCTTGATACTTAAAAATGAGGGTTGGACTAATAGTTACACCTAAGTTACTTCCAGTGGTAACACTTAAGATTAATATTTGCCGAAGCCTGAATTTTTGAAATGTATGAACTTTAAACAGAAAATATATACACGAATTTCATGGTAAGCATAGGTAAACAGTGCTTTGCATGACTGAAATGCAAGCTTGTCACAAGAAGACAACAATAGTTTAGTGTGTTAAAATCCATGCTTTAATTTAGGCTGTGATCATACAAGTAAATATATTAAACGTTTTATCATTTAACTTGCAGAAGTATTCAAAAGACGCCGTCTTTTCGGAGTTGCTGTCGGAGGGAGTCTTGGGGTTAAGCAGTCGCTTGCAAAGAAAATTGTGAAATTCTGTAAGAATGTGCTGAGATCGGTGTGCACCGCCACCTTTGGTTATTTCACTAGATTTCAATCTAGAGTTTTGCAACTCTGCACATCTTAAAAATCGACTTTGTTGTTGATTTCTGAAAAGCCAGAAATAAAATACAATTATGAAACTTAACTATTGTTTGTGTAATTAATCATTTATTGCTCAATTCATAACATAAGTATAGCATTCAATGTAATTTATATTTATCCACATCTTGAAGCAGATCTTATAGGTTATGCAATTGTCATCAAAGTCACGTCATTGGAGTGCCGTTTTCCCATGGAATAAACTGTAAACGTTTGAAGATAAATATTATGTCTCAGAGATAATGTGAAGTTCCTTGTAGGACATTCAGGCAACTGTTGTAGGTTACCTAGTCAATAGATGAAGAATTTAGCAAAAAATAAAAAAGAAATGCTAAACTAAACGAATTCTCCGTTTAATTATTAAAGACAAGGGAAATAGGTGTCTATCTTTATCATATTGTCTGCTTAAAGACAAAACATTCCACGGACTCTATGTAAGTTAGCATGCATACCACCGACTATCTTAATGTAAAAAGATCGCAAGTGAGAACTTTAAAAAATATTCGTAATTTTAGTCTTCATAATGCAAATCTACAAGTGTACAAGGGAACAGCCTGACACGGCATTATGATAAACTGGTTTTCCTTCACATAATACATTACTTAACAATCATCTACTAGTATTACGTATTTATGAGGTTCTTTTCCACGATTTCATTATCATTTCTGCACAGCTCGTCCACAGGAAGTTCATGTCTTATTCCTTGTCTACAGCACAGTTTGTTTACCTAATCTGCAAAACCATACCTACTCTAATTTTCTGCACGATAAGGGCATGGCATAATTCTCATAAATGCATAAATACCTACATTCGCTTGTAATCTATATGGGTATGACTAGTTGGCATATTTGTATATTAATAATTACGTTGACCAACGATGCAAAAAAATGTCCTAAATGGGAACCGATCCCAATACAATATAAAGTAGAGATAGATATTATCATTGCTCTTGTTTTCATAGCACACAGCCTTCAAGGTTGATTTGATCATTAATTAGTTCATTGTACAACAGTATTATATATATTGCTAGACAAAACAAGAGGATTTATAAATCTCTTCCCTTCATACATAAAGTTATCTACACTTTGTTTCAGCCATGCACATTACGCGTCATTTTCAATAAGTTATGATTTTATACAATAAATGGATGAGTGATATATTGTCTATTGTATATGTCTAGAGTAGGTGTAATGGAGTATAATAATATAGCCAGTCGATTCCAAGCGAACCATGTCCAATTTTGTCTACAAATTTTTATTGCAGTTTAAGGAGATAACCAGTAAAAACCCCACACATTCAACCACGGAGGCATTTTTACAAAAAAAAAACATGTGTTGAAACATATTTTTTAATACTTTGCGACAATAAAAACATGTTGCTCTTTGTGCAATTCCCAAAATGAAAACTGATAGTCCAACATACAAGTTTTTGCTTTTTTTATACAAACCTCCCGTGGATAGACATGTGTAAATTTAGCAATGTTTTTTCCTCTCATTTTGGCTTATCAAATGTTTTTGTTTGTATCTTGCTGCAAGCGTGCATGCATCTGAAAAATGGTAGTCTTTGCGGTAACGCAGGTCATCAACTCATTTTAATTCAATTAATCTAAACATGACATGACCTAATCATCTGACAACAGTTTATTTAGATAATAAACAGATCTACCAATTTAAATTTACTGCTGTGGTGACATACGCGCCTCATTTGGTTATTTTGTAGATAATCTACAATATCATAAAGCATTATAAAAAATAAAATGATAAAAAGAGACTTTACAAATACTATACATTATCCTATGCATCTATTTGGGGGCTGAAGTCAACACAGTTGTCACCAAGTGTTTGTCAATCAGACAGCTATCCTGACTACACAAAGTGTTCGGTTAATAATGTCGTGTTTTTTCTTCATTTGGATGATTAGTCATGTTTTGACATCACGAGCAGCATAGAACGGTTATGTATACATTATACAAATCTAAACGTTATAGAATTCGTTGTTTGCTCAGTGGCTCAGTACAATTCTCACCGCAAAAAACGCTGTAATATTTATTGTAGTCAATGCTAAAGTAAATGTAAAGTAATTTCTGCACACATCAATGGTGCAGTGCACACATACAATTATCTTGTTAATTGAATGAAGATCATCATGCTTATGCTCAAGTTTTGGAAGTTAGATGCAGCTATACACAAATCTTTGTCATTCTATCCTAAATCTTGACTAGAAGCGAGTAATTTAATTGTACATGGTAAATACAGTCAATATGAATTAAACAACCAACCCTGTTATCATATGTACATATGTAGGTATGTTATATGCATCAGTCATGGACAAACATATCATACGTATATGGCAATGCATTTACCATTTTGTGTATTTTTTTTAAATGCAGTCACAACTTTTATAGTAATTAAAATGGTTTTGCTTTAGTAATCTACTTCGTAGCCATTCTTATTAAATGCTTCGTAACTTCCATTACACTTCAAAAACTAAACAGTCAAGAATTCAACAATATGTTTCACCCATCTATTTTCATTGACCTTTGTATTTTTTGGCAGGAGTGACTTTATATAGGAGACATGATGCTAATAAGTAATAATGGCTTAAACTTATTGCTCTACTGCAGCCAAAAACGAGAGCAGATTTACGATGATGATGGTGAGCAAGTTGTGATAATCGCGTTTATAAGATCTCGACCAAAAATGTATTGTAGCAAATCATGAGGTCTTCTATTATATTAAAAGTACTCTGAAAAGCACTACTTGCCACCAGTTGCATTTACTTTTTTATAGCAACGTTAGGTATTCATCTGCAGTGGCAGTCTTTAATACCTTCATTCCTGTGTTAATCATTTTTCCCAAACATTCCATTTTTAACTTTGGGACATAACAAATATACAAGTCTTATGACCTTCAACATTATAAAAATTTACCATGCAACCAACTAATACAATGAACCAAGTCATTTCCACAGAGAGTGAGAAGAGACGGAAGGGGTTAATCGACTTCTGTCTCTGTCTTTCAACTCATTTTAGAAATATGTGAGATAAGTGTCAAAACTATAAAAGCTCGCAAGAGTGCAACCTAAACGAACAAGACATAGTGATGGTGTGATGAAAGGAAAATAATATATGGGCCCATTTAACTTTAACCAGCAGATTTTCATTGGATTCCAGTTAACCATGAGAAGCTAAAGTGAAAACGCTTCTGAAAATAAAATATCCAGAGAGAGAGAGAGACGTTTGCATAATAAGTTACAAGCATGCGATGAGAACCCTTCTTGTACATTTGACATCTTTCATTGCATTACTCATGAGAGTAAATGTTCACGAAGAGAGAAACGAAAGACCTCGTTCAAGATGAATAAGTCAGTCTTCTTGTTGCTCTGTACTCTGTAATTCTGTATTAATAATATTGTACATATATGGACTTACTATTCTACGATTTACTTCATTATGCACGATACGTACATACATAACACTACGATGATGCATTCATGAGTATCTTTTTCTCCAAAGTGCACATAATCTCACCCTGTATGACTCATACCGCACACTCTCGACTCCCAAAAAATTTCAATAACTTAGTGAAGCCGAGATTTGCCGTATTACCACAGGCTTTGCAGCTCCTCAATGCTAAGTGCTGTGTTCTTGCTGACTCCTCAACTTTAAGCCATTAACTTACCTATTCACTTCACGTTCATGCATAGATGAGTGTATTATTCAAAGCTAACTCTTATATATGTATAAAAATTCATGTACAATATTATAGACCCATACATATTACAAAGTGTTAAAGGCATAAAAAACACAGTCTGTATTACTAACAGCTTTATCTTCCTTCAGTATTGATATTTGCCATACGATACACACACACTTAACCCTTATGGGGAGAGTAGAAATCCTTCTTCTGTTGCTCTTCGTGTTGTACATGTAGTCGTAGTTTCACTCATAGTCACACGTTTCAGTTTTCTGTAATAATAAAGTGTTGAAAAGGATATTTGTTATTATTATTATTGTTAGTTTTATTATTGTTTATCTTGTAAATATAAAACTGTATCAGGATCGGTGAGACTCACTTTTTTTGTAGTCTGCAACAGTCTCTTTTCAGCGTTCATTAAGAGTTTTTATTACACGTTGAAATTAGGAACTGAGACTGTCATTTACCATGTGCCTGTGTAATTTTTTCTCTGTTTAAGGAAGTATTTTACAATTTATTACAGACAAAAATGCTTGCAATAGTATAAGATTACACAGTTTAGGAACTTATGCGTAAAATTTGCATGGTATGTTCCAGAACGTGCATATTACTTCATTGAGCTATTTAATCAAAGTAATACTTAACTAGAAAGAGTGTACTTATTGCCTATGGGTGCTTTCAGTTAAGCCTAGTATCCGGGAATTAAGATATTACTTATCAACAAGCTGCATGATGTATCTTGAAGGCATCAACGTTTGAAAATTGTTATGAAGTGTCACAAATGTAAGTAAACTTGACATGACCATGTTAAAGTGTTCTATTGAATCATCACACGGAATAATATCATAGCTTTAGCGTGACTGAAATACAAAACTATATGTTCAAATGTAATATAACCTAATGACTCATCATTTGTTGAAGTGTAATGCAATCACAAGTTTAAAAAATGCGTTAATTACAGTGGGAAAGATTAGATACATTTGGATTTCATTTAGTTTCTGGATTTTATTTCCTTTTCCAGGATAGTGTGTTTCTTGTAGATGTTGAGTGCATTTATGATGAGCACACGTTTCTTACCATGAAAAAATATCTCAATTAAATAAATGGCTGTTTAGAGGTTAGATGAATGTGTTGTAGAAAGTCACAATTACATGTTGTAATAAAATACGCCCACCTTGTCTGCTCTATCTTCATTAAATAAATATTTGGGAAATTAATCTTTTGTGCAAGGCTGATTAGTCAGACGTTGCATTAAAACATCATTGAAATATGGGATAGTATGGATGAGTCCGACAAGTAGATCACCAATAATATTTGGGATCATTGTGAAAGTAAATGTAGTGACAAGTAGTAAAGGACTAACGTAGAAAACTACCAGATATTTTGCCAATTCAGATGTAATGCTTGATAAAAGCAGTATAATACATATACCTAATATTAAAAGCAAACAGTAGCCACATATCAAAATGCATGTTTGATATTAAACTGGGAGGCCAAATTGAGGTTATTAACGTTTATTCCAGTTCGTGTCCATGCAAGTTGCCATTATGAGTACTGTTTTGATATAGAAGTAATTGTAAAATCTTTGATAGTTAAAACAATTTGCTCCTAAATTTCCAGATTAAGCAGCCAAGGTTGTACCCTTACTTTGCTGCCATTAACAGTCATCAAATTCCATTGTGCAGATTGGATCTTGTTGGAAAGGGAAATGTTGAAACGTTTTGAAACATGACAGCACAGTACTGCCAAACTCAAGAGTAAAACATTTAATTTATTTTCAAATGTCATTGATTTTAATATTGAACCGAAAAATAGCCATGGCATTTTCTCTTTTAACAAACCCCATCCATTCTCAATTATCGCAGGTCCAGGTTCATCCCGTAATCGTCACTGACAAGTTATTACTACTCTGTACTCTAGTCTACTATATCAAAATGGACGCTGATGCCAGATCTGTAGCAATAAAACCGATTCCATTGCCACGGAAATCTAATCGAAATTTTGACACGCTTGAAACGAAAAAATCTCTGAGTCCAAAATCAAGTTTGGGATCATCCTCAGATATAAACTCAAATATTGATAATCTTCTGGATCAAAAGCCAAATATTACCAAATTCTCTTCAACCCCAGCCTCCTCTCCTTCAAACAAACCCGTGCCATTGCCAAGAAAATTCACACGAAATAATGGAACCCCTTCGGGCTCATGCGGCAACATGCCAGACTTGACAAATTTCTCTTCAGCCCCGCATTCCACAGCAGGAAGTGTCAGATCGGAAGATTTTGAGGATGGTGATGATGACATTGACTACGAAAACATTCCCTCTCATCCTAACCTACAACTAAAGGATCAGGAGAAGAGAAGCACGATCAATTTGTTTAAGCGGGTTGTGGGAGATCCTTTTGAAGACTTTGAAAGCTCCATTAAGGATCCGGAACCACTAACTTCCATATCATTTCGTTCTCCACTAGAAGATTTGGATGAAGCTGCCCGTTCTAGAATTTCAATTTCTTCCATGTCTTCATCCACAACAACAACTTCAAAGTCCTCCTCAGATTACTCTGACCATTATATGGAACCACCTCCAGCAAGGCCTTTACCTGCTGAGTTAACACTACCAGGCAAGTGGAGAAGTAGTCTTCAAACCTCACCCTCTTACTCGTCAAATACAGTTCCTGCAAAACCAAAGAGAAGTCCAAACATAGTCCTTCCAAGACTTTCCTCTCTTGAAGAAGGGGAGGTGTTGTCCTCCCACAAGTCAAGAAAGCCTGTAGGGAAAATGCTATCATGTCCATCATCCTCAACTGCTCCAGACTCTGAGCTTTGCTACGAGCCAATTTCTTCCTACTCAACTCATCATGACCACAGTCAAACCAAATTCAATACAATCAGCTCTTCTTCAAGTACAAAAAATGCAATCAGCAATAGTAGTACAATGATAAGTGGCAACAGCAGCTCAGCCGAGTGTACATTGCCAAAAAATAGCAATTTTAGTAATAGCAAAAGAGTAACAGTTCCTAACATAGAACGAAACTCGGCATCTGCAGTTCAATCAAGTATGGCAAACCATGCAAGCTTTGCAGCAAAAAATAACGGAGATGAATCAAAACGAAGATTTGACCCGACTGCGTATGACATTAGCGATGTACACAAGCAAGAAAAGGGGTCAGGTGGGGGTAGTACGGATAGGTTTTCAAATTCATTCTTGGATGGGAACGGTAGTAGTCTTATCACTGGAAAACGAAGATCACTAGCGGCACCCTTGACAGGCTCACAAGAGCTCAACAATGAGCATGACAATGAACGCACATCTTCATCCGTCATTCTCCGCAGACATTCCTCTAGTCGAAGTACGTGCAGTAGTGTGGGAAGCAGTAGCACAAACAGTGGGGGCAAGCGGGAGAGTCTCAAAAAGAAGGCTCATGAATATGATGAGGTTGCCATTGAAGATGGTACGGTTGTGTTTGTTGGTCAATCCCACGCTGACTCTTCCACAACGCTAAATAACAACTCTTGCTCAAGTTTAAACTCTAGAAATTCAGTAGTCCAAGAATTTGATCCGTTATTTGACGCAAGAGGTAACAATGTTGCAGTTGGATTTCCAGTAACTACTAAGCCACTTGATTTAAATGATACACAGCAACATAGATATGAATACATAGATACTGATGGAGAAGACGGACATGAGCCGTCCTATGATGGGTCATCTACAACCACTAATGAGGATAGCCCACCTAGTGGGGTGGCATCTATGTGCTTAGATAACCCAGGGTACTCTCACTCACCATCAACGCCCCGAAGTTCGCGAGAGCTAAAGGTAATTGATGAGACATACGAACCTGTTTCATCCCCAAAAGAGGGCATTAGTCCCAAGCTATCTCCAAAACCTAGAATGGGCACCAGGGTGCTACGCAAAACGGAAGATTTCTCGCAAACAGTCACACCTCCAAGTTCATCGCCACCTGTAACGTTGATTGAAGAAGATAGGGGAACACCTCGAGTGTCCCTAACTGACCCTGCAGTATTGGGGATAGTGGCACCAGCTCCAACTGCCACAGTGTCGACTGGAGGTCAAATTCAGAGTAACTTTTTCCGCAAGTTCAGTAGCAAGTTTA
Organism: Orchesellides sinensis; assembly: GCA_027744375.1. NCBI lineage: Eukaryota > Metazoa > Arthropoda > Collembola > Entomobryomorpha > Orchesellidae > Orchesellides > Orchesellides sinensis. Next base: position 16,763 of record JAHZNG010003856.1, on the reverse strand, counting down.
GACTGAACGCAATAAAAGAAGAGAAAGATGCTGACAGGAAGTCTGAGTCATTACTTTCAGCTGAAGAAACGTATTCTTCTGTAACCACTGCATGTAAAAAATGCTCCGAGCCGCATCCAGAAAGCACAAAATGCAAATTTGCTCCAATTTATCGACAAAGCATTGTTTACTCATCTCACTTATTTAAAACGTCTGGACTGAGCAAAAAGGAATTTTCAAAGAAGTGGGCTGTGCTTGCCAAGGGCAAATTGACGTTTTACAATGAGAAATCTGATGTAATTTCTGAAATTCCCATGGACAAGTTTGCAGTAGTGTCAAAAAAGGATGACCACAAAGTCAGTCAAAGTCAAACCGATTTGAAATGTTTTGAGGTGGGGTTTTCTGGTGGGAAGAACTCCAGCTATGTGTTTGCATCGGGTACAGAAGGAGAGAGATGTGCGTGGATGCAGAAACTTGTTGAGGTATATACCTCCGCTTTCCCCTCTTCTGTTCTCTCAAACTTTACCAGAGGAGGATGGTGCTTTATTAAGGTAAATTGAAGAAATTCTAAGTTACGGACTGATTACATGGCAGTATTTTACGTTAATGGTGATTTTTTTATTTTAGGAAACCGTGACAAGTGATTGGAGGCCTTGCTGGTTGGTTTTAAAGGATAGATCATTATTTTATAGTTATTGGAAAGGTGAAGAATCATTTGAAATGGATCTTCGCAAAGCTCGCTCTGTTGGTAAGTTTTACTTGTAGTTTGTAATGACGTATATCAAAGTATATTTAAAGTCAATGTTTAAACACTACGTATTTGCAGTAACAATAGCGTTCTAATTTATTTTTTCAGTTCTTAGTCAAAAGGAGGATGAGTACAAGTGTCCTTATCTGGACAACGCGGATGTTTTAACGGTTGATTTTATATGCAAATTACTTTACATTCAAACTGAGAGTTCGAAAGTGACTAGCAGCTGGGAGAAAATGATTAGGGCCGCCTCATCATTTAATGGATCTGAATTTCATGAAATGCAACTAACTTTAGATAATGTGCCAGTGATTGTGGATAAATGCATAGACTTTTTATATGCACACGGTATGACTTGATTACTGTAAATATTTGGAAGGCATTTGGTATTGATTACAATATTTTGGAAAATAATGAGTTCTCTTTTTATTTGCAAATAGGAACACTTTCTGAGGGTATTTACAGACAAAGTGGATCAAACACTAGAATCACACAGCTACTTCAAGATTTCAAGAATGATTCCTGGTCAGTTCAGATATCACACAAGGAGTTTTCTGCTCACGATGTTGCAGGAACGCTCAAGCGATTTTTCCGCACTTTACCGGAACCCCTAGTCACTGTCAGACTGTATAATGATTGGATAAAGGCTTCAAGTACGTGTTTACAAATGATTGAAAATGCTACAATTAAATGTGTGGAATATTTTTAAAAATTTGTTACCATTCATTTTAGGCATAGTCGCTCGGGAGGATAAAATGCGCGAGTACATAAGACTGCTGGAAGAGTTACCTGAGATAAATTACAACATCATGAAGAAACTTATGTGTCATCTTTATGCTGTCCATGAGTTGCACGAGAAAAACCTTATGCCATTACTTAATTTAGCTCCAATCTGGGGCCCCACACTCATGAATGTGGATGTAAGCCTTGCATCTAAATCAAAGATAGTTTATAAAATATAATGCTTTTATTAATTAGAAAAATAAGTATAACATGGTTTATAATTGGCACAGGCATCCAAGTCAGCCCCGTCTTATGAAATAACTTGTGCAGAGTGTGAAGTGGTAAAAGACTTGATTGAAAATTACTACACATTGTTTCGCGTGGATCCTGTGGAGATTGCTCGAGAAAAGAAGATGCAAGACGCATTGGAAAATTTCCATCTTGGATCATGCAAACGAAAATGCTCAGGAGATATGAAGATTTGGATTTATGTTTGGGAAAAAGATGAAACTTCGCCTATTAATATAACGGTAGGTAGAAGCACTCTAGAAAATTATTTCATTGAGCAAAAATTTCATTGTTATCTAATTTAACTTTTAGCTCACGCCAAACAGCACAACGCACACAATTGTTCAGCAGATTTGCTCCATGAACAGAGTAAAGAACGTGGACAATCTTACCCTGCACGAAGTCATATGCAACGAAACTCTAGAGCGACCGTTACATCCGTCGGAGAAAGTTATAGAAACAGTGTTAAGATGGAGTATTTGGGAGAGTGAGGAGAGAAAGGCGAATTACCTGATACTGAAGAAGAACACTCTATATCCTTCCCTTGTTCACTATGTAAGTAAAAAAATGTAACAACTTAACGAAACCCCTAGTCCATTCACGAAATATTTATACGAAGAGCATTCACTCCCAAAGCAAACCAATTCTAGAAGGCCAATGGACAATCATTATCGAACGTTTTTCTTTTCTTTAAAAACAAAAGCTCTTCCACGTTTTTACAAACAAATCAACGGGTGCTCTCAGAAATTAAAAAAGACGCTCGTTTAAATGAATTGTCACATTGTCAGCCAAACTTTTTTTATACAGTTACTGTAATATGCATACATACCTAAAGCTGTTTCTTCAGAATTTTCTCTTTATTGTCATGATTGTGCACGCAATATGATTTTCCAGTACATGATTTAGGCGGATCATCCATCAGTCACTAATTTCAAACACACACACTGCGTCTGTAAAAAAAGTGACAATAAAAGTGTGAGTAATTGCAAAATTTTAATTAAAAAACGGTATCGCTCCACGTGATAGATTCATTATTTATGTGGTATGATTAGGTTGTTGAGGGAAGTGATGATGATGATGATAACACTTGGTAATTTTGTGTCTTTCTCTTATTTCAATCTCTTTTTTTATTATTATCAGGCAAAGGAACCGAAATCCATATCAGGGGAGCTGAGATATGCCGACAGCAAGTCGAAATCATTTCGCAAATTCACATTCCAATTCAGCCAAGCCATACTCAAGTATTACAAGGATTCTAAGGTACAAACTGAGACACTTTTAATTAAAAACAATTCCGTGCATGATTACAATTTTCTACAGTGCGCAATTTTTTGGGAGACCAGAGGGAAAGAGAGAAAGCTTGTTAATTAAGGGCAAGATGGGTAGAGAAAATCTTGGTTCATTTCTTCCTCGACAAAACCTAATTTCACTGGCTAAAATGCAATGCATTTTGATTTTGTCTACGAATTAAAAGCCTTAAGAAAAACTAGTTGTTTTCCTCCACGACACTTTTTCCCATTGAGACATGGATACTGGGCATTAAGTACTGTACATAAAATAGACAATTAGCTTGAGCTTTTTGTTTATACACATACAACATTCTCATATAGAGAAATATATGCGTAATATTATTATGTATGTGTGCAATGCATGCCACTTTCTTCCCTGATTTGAAGCGACTCACTCGTTGAGATTGAAGCCACCCTTACTGCTCTGTAGCCAGTGTGGTACGCTTGAATTAATTAAGAGTTAATAATTAAACACGTACAAACGGAGAAGATCTCTGCAAAGATAGCAGCTGGAATGGGACAGCATGAAAATGTTTTCTGCCTTTCCTCTTCTCTCTCCTTCCATTCTAAAAAGATTACGTTCTCTTGGGCATTATGGCAGACAAGTGTAAGGAGAAAGGTGGTGGCTTTCACAATGACTTAGTTTTGGTCATCATCAGTAGAAAGCCGCGATACCGCCGTGAAAATTATAATGTGCATAATTACATGAAACAAGAAAAATATAAATCCTATTTAATTCGTTTTATATGTTCAATGTGAGGTTTTAAGAAGTACCCCTGCGAAAACCAATTTGAACCACGTAATATCATTCACGATGAACTTTCTTAGACCCAAATGTCAACCTGAACTTAGCATTTTGTTTGAATCACACAAAGTTTGTTTGACAAAAAGTGGTCATTGGCATAACTACGTGTTTTATGGACGTCCGTCTAAGCTAACAAGATAATTTCAAAATGAAATGAGGCAAGTTTTCCTCTTCCCAGAAAAGGGACGCGGCTTTTCACGAGAAACTATTTCAAATTGGCTCTGACACTGCTCCTCATGAAATGAAACTTGATGAGGTAATTATTCATGCATGCAGCTTCCAGAGGGTGGTCTTAAGAAAATTACTGTCTATTTCAACAACTCGCATACAATGAAGCCCTGTAATTACCAGGAGCTTCTGTTTATTTCATGCTGTCGTATAAACAGCATGGAGTCATTTTCACACTGTGGAAAACAAAAACAAACAAAAACGTCTCTGTCCCTATTTGGATTACTCTCATCTCAGGCGCATTCTAAAAATACGTTGTGCCATGCCATCATAACCAAAAGTTCTTCACAGCATTAAAGATTACCATTTCTAATATCACCTGTCTATAAATAATTAATGGTTGTCCTGCCACCAAAATTAAAATAACGTTGAGGTTAGGAATGATTTGAATGTCTGAGTAAATGTATAGTTCCCATTGTTTAAAACATATAGACATCAAATGACAGCCGAAGTAAATGTACGTAGGTATTATATAGTTACCTATCAGTAAATCGTATAATTGCAATCAAGCGTTTATCTCTTTCTCAAATCTAGTTACTATATATTATGTATAAATTCCATACGGTAAAAATCCGCACATAGAAATTGGCTGAAATTTTTTGTATTATCTTAAAAATTAATCTTCATTTTTCGCTTTTCTTATAGTCAACCTCAGAGCTGGGATCTTGGAAAATCGAAGATATTGTTTGGTACATGGGATGTGAGCCTAAGAGAAATGCCCAAACTAGGTATGTATCATAATAATATATATTTTATTTTATATAATAGTGTCTCCAATTGTTCAATCAGTCTTTCGGAGAAATATGCTAAGTACAAACCATTAATATGTAAAATGCAAGCAATCATAATTTACGGTTTTATGACCAAAAGTCTTTTACAAAAAGTCATATAATATAATCACCATACATTTCCACTCTGCGCAAAGAGCTATTTATTAACACGTACATACTTGGCACGGGAATTCAGAAAGTATTATTTTTGCACTCATCTCAATGCCTCATATAAATACATTTGGTTAAAAACCACTTTTATGAAATAAAAAAGGCGAAAGAGTGGAAAAGTGATAAACGTAGTCATTAATTATTAATTAGGAATCACCAATAGCTCTCAACATATTTCAAAAAAAGGAGAGCTCTTCGAGAGGGAGAACAATTCTGAATGACAAAGCAAGCAAATACATGTTTAATTAGGAGAGTTTTTAAGTTGAAAGCCTATGATAATTCCATACTTTGAAAACATACGCAGTCTTTCGATCCCTCTACAAAATTCATCAGCTTTGTTTTTTATTTCACTCTTTCCATACTTGTATATTATATCAACTCATGTTTATTGTCAAAGCGGCAAACTAGGAGTCTGGTCAGGTTGTTGTGACCATTTGAATTGAAAATGAGAGCATTTTTTCCAGGAGCTTTGAATATATGAGCCATTACTGGCCAATGTTGCATTAACATTTAACATCAAACGGGTTGTAAAGAAAATCCACGTGGAGAGAGCTAAACATTTCGCTCCTTATTATTAATGGATGGTCATTAACGACAACATTTTTCGTTCGGAAAGTCATGGTACGTTTTCTTCCTTTTTTCTCTCTCTCTTTTCATGTCACCATCATCATCACCATCATGAAAAACGCTTTTTATACTTTGATCGATACTCCATACAAGAAAAAAATAGCTAAAGGTTCATCACACATACATAACATAATATGCATAATAATCTTACTTTGTTTCAACACGAAATCCGGAAAAAGTCACAAGAGGTAGTCAAAACAGTAATATCTTTTATCTAAGTGTCCGCCCCTTGTGGGATTTTTGCGACTGCACGATTTTAATTAGTTATTAAAGGAGACGCGCGCGTGATGATCTTTTGCGATGTGCACTGTTCTAGTACCTCGTGCTTGCGTTTTTTCCATGAAGAAATGTCAATCATTTTCGTATCGGTTACGCCTTCTTCAGCTCATCTTTATTGGGTTTTATTTTATTTTTCTAAATTTCAGGTGGACTTTTACATTTGTGAAACGAAACTATCCATTTAAAAGGTACGTGTTTCTTATCACTCCGTCTCCGCTTTCTATTGTTTTTTTTCTTCTTTCAGGTGAAAATTAAATGGTAGTATTGACACGAACTGTTGTGAATGGGAGAAATTATGATGTTTCATAAGATTCAAATGACATCCGGGCCAAACATGTTATTAAAGACTATGCGTCTAGCACAATCTGTGTGCTGATATTTAATGAATTTAATGAATTTTGTAAAAGGATTTTCTGTTCACTTAATATGCAAGCATTCGTATATGTATGTATCAGGTTTACGGTAAAACAACAGACGCTTGTGTTGCACTCAGTAAATATTGCAACAATGGTAATGTTTGAGCTGTCCCATATTACCCCTGTTTTGCTATTCATCGTTGTCTAACCACAGGCCTGAAAGTCAATGCAAATTATAAAAATGGTAGTTTATTTTGAGTCACATACAATATTATTATTACAATGGCAGACCGTTATTTAATTTTTAACAAGGATGTTTGTAGCGGCCATAAATTAAAATTATTAATTTGTACTTGCGTATGATCATGTAAGTAATACAAATTCAGGTGTTTATTCATAAATCTCCAATGCTTGTTTTCATTAATTTTACGTAATTCACATCAGTAACAATTTAATTTAGTGTTAATGTTTCACACGCAAAAATTGCTGCCAACTTTCAATATTCGGCTTGGAAAAGGTATGGCTGAAGCCCTTATAAGATTGTGTATTAATATCCTTTTATGCGAAACCGTTTCTACATACATTAAACAGTCAGAATGACATGGTGTACTGGAGTCATCATTGATGACTTCACTTTTACCTTTAATAAGCATTGTTTACGCCAGATATAGCGCGCATATTTACGTCTAATGCTATAATGTCTGAGTCTTTTAACGACCGTACAATATTGATGGAACGATATCATGAAACTATGCATCATAAAACCCGATTCACGACACGACGACTGACGTATATTACCTTGTCAGCGAATATTGTATGTCCTAATAAGATAATTTCTTATTTTTTTCATGTTTAGGAGCAAAGAAGAGCCATTTTTTGGCAACGTAATTGTCTGTGCATCGGAGGATGAGCTTCACAAGTGGATTGGAGCAATGGTTATTGGAGAACATCCAGAGGGACTGTGTCCTATCATTGTTTGACGAACAGAGTATTGACGCATATCGCACTAGTGGAAAGTTTTTGATAGTTCTGACTGTAATGCATGCTTATGTATATCGTATATATCAAATCTACATAATAGTTACTGAAGTCGTTAAGGTAAAGTCTATGAGATATTAACGGAAAGATAGTATATTTGCACAATATGCCACAAAGCACAGTCAGAGCAATCACATTTTTGGAACTAAACGTTAATCTGTTTCTGCAACGTTAAAAAAACTTACTTATAAAGTAAAACCATATATATTTCGCTACACATCATATTTATCCGCACAGATTATCAACCGTACCTTTGCAACTCTTAAAGCATCCAAGCGCTTCCTATGGCTTATATAGAATCCAATACATTCTCTTCTGAATGCTGTTACCTACCTATTCTCATTGTGAGCTTGAGCGTATTTCATACCATAATATTCGACAATTCATTGAGCTTTATCTTCCTATTATATTTTTCACTGTATCAACGTGTAATAACAGTCTAGTTTACCGAAGACTTTAAAACTATAGTTTAAATAGAAGTTTTATCAGATTGGTGGCGAAAGTCGGAATTTTATGAACGTTTTATCTTCTGACACAGTTAAATTATGGATGTGGTTTGCGACTTGTTTCGTAATAAAAAAGCCTTTGTTCATTTTAACGTGCATATACCGGCTTGTTACACATTCCTGAACAACTACAACATAGAGAGCGTGTGGCTGATGAGAGGTTTATGACATTTATCCCACACGTATATGTATTGTATTCTTAAATACGTACCTGCCGGTTTCTATTACAATTTCATGAATAGTATTTAATGTAAACATGTGCAGTTAAAAGAGTGATATCTTAAACCAAAATTTTATGATGAACTCTTCTTTTTTGCAAATCAAATATTATGGCTTTTAAAGTGAAAGCACTGCCGTTAATAAGACATATGGCTACAGACACGCGCTTTGGACCAATTTTTATGAATTGTTGTGAGAAAAACAATGTTTTGACAACGTGAAGACTACCCTAGGAAAGCTATTATAGAAAATTTAATAATAGGGGTTCCTTTTTAAAAAAAATATTGCGTGTGTAGAAAACTCTTGATGGAAAAGGAAAACGGACAAGAAAGGAAAACCGTAGAAAGTCATAAATTGCCTTTTGGCATTTTCCAAAAGAAGCATCATTATCATCAAATCATTTGAAAGGAATAACACAAGAGAAAGAACTACTTATTCTAAATTTTTTTAGTTGTCTATACTTAACTTTATGAAAGGTTGTAAGAAGATAGGGTAAGTGGCTTGACTTTTCACAATGAATTTTTTAAACTCTTCACGAGGTAAATAACGAATCTGTCCACAGACGTGTGTTTAGCGGATTTTTTTACCAATGTATAAAAAACAGTGTTTTTTTGTTTGCATGTTTCCATGCAATCATTTGTTTACTTAAAAGCATGTATATTTTTTGTGTTCCACCTTTATTATGCATGCAGGTACGTTATAATGTATATATGTATGTATTTTCTGTCTATATTTCAACACACATTATGTCCTTAAAAAAGTCGCAGTCACCCTATGTGAAAAATACAACGTGTATGTAATATGATCATCATCTTAGCTGTCGTCCGGCGTCCTCATTTCGTTCCCTAAAAGACAATTGACAAAAGTCGTTTTGGTTTTTGAGAAATAAAAAAATATAGCTACTTTATGGACACCATTTGACTTTTTTTTCTTGGTGCACACGTTGTATTTATGCTTTGTCGGCGAATGATTCCATTATGCCGAAAAAATTAAATGATGAAATATTATGGATGTTTGACACGAACTCGTTTGCATGAATGACATTTAATAAAAGTTAACGTTTTTTCTCTTAAAAGAAAGACTTTATTCGCTGACATTCCTATTTTATGGATTTAGAAATACTCGCAAACATTTTTCTCACTGTTGAAAGCTTAGGACGTATACATAATATGTTATACCTAACCGATGTACCGGTTTTTATATTATTTTGTCTCTTAGTAGTCATTAACTATGTGGAAAGTAGCAAATACAGAATATATGTAATGTGTTATAATGTTCCATAGGCATATCTGGGAATGATCATACAAGCATTGTTACTACGATAGTTTTTCAGCCACTATATAAAAATTTGCATTATTTCAATCCCATCATACTCCCAAATATACAGAAAATATCAAGAATTTCCTTACAGTTAAGTCTAGTTTAGCCACTATTAAACTTGCTTGCTTGCAATGATAATTGCTTGTTGCACGTGGTTGGTTTGTATTTGAGATAGCGTCAGTATTTCTATTCTTTTTTGAGATATGTATGCATTACTGGGAAAGTTTACAGTTTTACGGTTTAAGTAGCTTCAAACTTTATAAAACGGATACGGTCAATTTTAGAATTTTTTATATCAATGGTAAGCTACAAAAAATGTTTTATTGTATTGTACTCACATTAGAAAATGAATCTTATTTAGTCTCACGTTGCGCACAAAGTTTTCAAAAATATATATAAAAAAGTTTTATTACGCCTTAGAAGTTAACTACCGTCTGGAATGGTGCCGTGAATAAGTCACTAAGTCGTTTAAAAAATTACGGTGGGGATAATATACATGTATATAATGAATGTCGTATGGAATCGTAATGTATATTAAACAGATTCTAGAAAACTTATATAGCCTGTGGTAAATGTGTGAATTTTGTGCAATCAACCGTTTAAACTAATGTTTTAAATGTAATTTAATGCAAAATAACATAAAATATCTAGTTTGTGAAATGCTTGTCTAGATTAGGAAATTAAGAGTGAAAACATAAAATACTTCAGAAAATGTGCGTGCCTTTTCAGCAAATCTTCAATTAAGCTGTAGTAGGTACGTGCAACATGATTAAGCGCAAAAGCCCAATATACCAAATAAAATACAACTCGTAATATTCTTCTATATATATCCGTCTATATATTGTGTATATAAATGCAAAGAGTTAATCTTACTATCATTTAAATATTTCAACTTTCATTAAGATATTTAAAATGGATGCATATTGTGTGAAGTTCTTGCTGAGCTTTCCTTTTACAAAAAAAACTTGGTGAAATTTAAAAAAAGGACAAGTCAGTTTGCCATGCCTTTTAACCTATTCACTATTATATTTTAAAGTGTTATATTTAACGTTTGATAATGTTAATCGTTACATAAATATACATTTAGTATGGCAATTTTATACGTTATTTGATGTTACATAAAATATTGTTACACGGCTGAAATTTTTACGTTAGGTTAAGCCAACAATGTGATTAGTCTTTACATAAATGTATAATTTTACGGTTAATTATAGTACTTTAGTTGGACTGTTTGACTGACAAGTCACATTTTTTGTTTAATCTGCCAAGCAATTTGTACATATTCATTATTTTATTCGAAAGGCCATGAAATTCATGTGTGCTCAATAAAACATGTTTTAGCTAATTGCTGAAAAAAGTATCGTAAAAAAGTGTTAATTGTTTATTTAAACATTAGTTTCATATTAACCTTCATCTCATATTGCCAATCTATGTTAATTAGCAATACTGAACAAAACCTAAAAGAAGAGCATCCATTTCATATCCTGAGTTAAGTGTTTTGTTATCCATTTGCAGTTTACCCCAGATTCTTTCAAGTCAGATTGCATTGCGTAAATGGAAGGTTCCTCTCTGACAACCAATTCTCCGTGGCCTACACGTAATAGCTTCTTTAATAGCATCTATTCTCAGCAAATGATTGTTTTGAGGGAGTATATCTACAAATTTACAACAGATGTGCTGCTTTAGCTTTAAGAGAAATGAAATATGAGCGAGGATAAAATAATTTGTTGTATTTCCTCAAAAACCAATACTGAATCAAGTCCCGCAACGGGATTTAAAGAAAATGATACCCTACTAAATACATTGCTTGCAAATACAAAATCTTTATTATGCTTGTATATAATACACTACTTTTTCCTTCCTCAACAAAACATGGTTTTTTCGGAACCAATTTTATTTTATAAAGCATATCACAGAAAACCACGTATATCCAAAAACACGCCGTGAAATTACCCAACACAATGAATCAGTATCAGTATTAAATTTGCGCCCTTTTTGACCTCCATTAGCCGATAATCCTATGAGGATTTACATGATTCGGTACATTTGTTTTAGATTTTGTATGATTTTCAGTAGTAAATATTTAAAAGAGGTTTGAATCATGAACATAATGCTTGTAAGTAACAGCCCTGTTTATTCCTCTATTTTGTAGATTTTTTATGAGAGGCCACGTTTTCATTGTGGTTTTCATATTATTTTTATTCCTTTAAAAAACTAATAAAATACAAACTTTGAAAGGTTGAAATTGCGTAAAGTGTTAAAAATTTAATACAGAATTTTTGTCAAGTCATAAAACATGCATATTATAAGACGACATTGAATTCATAAAACTAAAAGTTCCTCCCGTGATACTAATAAAGAACCTGTGGAAAAGGCACATGGGAAAGAATGAAAAGAACATTTTTGTGAATGAAATGAAGGAACACCAAAGCACATGCCAGAGGACAAAAAGAAAGCAAAATAAAAATATTATGGAATCAGGTACAAAAAGTTTGCTTTTCAGATAAAAAAATAAGTACACAATTCCAACACAGTGGCTTCATACTTAAAACTGTAGTCTGATTACTACATAAGCACAGTAAATATATCATTTTGATCTGATATACATACTTTATACATGTAAAGACAAACAAGAGTTACAAGACAAATGGAAATATACTTGATAAGAGCACTTGAGGACATACAAAGTTCCTACTACAAAAAAATGAACCAAAAAAGGAAGAAGAGACAGGAGAAAAGTCTAGATCAAAAGCTCGCAAACAGCAGTGTGAGGAAGTGGTCTACAGTGTGTGTATAATGGAGGATATATTGAAGATAAATTTGTTAGAGCTGGACACACCTGTCCGTTCATGAAATATCTATGAGACCAAAAGGAAACAGCTTTTCACTGAACAAGTGAGCCAAGGTAGAAAACAAATGCTGAAAAATGAATGAGTGGTTTAACTTCACGAGACCGAAATGATTCCTTTGTGATGTATTAGTCTTCTTGACCTGGTCAGTTTCGGACTAGCTGTAAATATCTAGAGGCATTTTTTCGGTGACAACATTCTTTATAGCATATTACATACAGTGAGCTAGTAAAACCTGGAAGGAGTCTTATATTTAAGCTTAGTTATAGAAAGTAGTAAGGTATAACTAAATATGAAATAGAAGTATTGAACTCGACTTTTGACATTTTCCTTTGTATATATTTTTCTGTCATTTAAAATTTGAGGATACTCTGCAACAAATTTAAAAAATAAAAATGTCTTTATATTGCTTTCAAATAAGAAGGACCAGTTGTGAAAAGAAGATTCATTATGTACTTTTCAAAAAAAAAAAACTTTATTATTGTATAAACCCATGTCAACTTTTTTTTTCTTAACTAAATATGAAATAGAAGTATTGAACTCGACTTTTGACATTTTCCTTTGTATATATTTTTCTGTCATTTAAAATTTGAGGATACTCTGTAACAAATTTAAAAAATAAATATGTCTTTATATTGCTTTCAAATAAGAAGGATCAGTTGTGAAAAGAAGATTCATTATGTACTTTTCAAAAAAAAAAACTTCATTATTGTATAAACCCATGTCAACTTTTTTTCTCATTTGACACCAAAGTGTCTGGTAATGTCATTAATGTATCATATACAGACACATTGAATATTACATGTCATCAGTTTACCAAACATGTCAGCAGAGAATAAAGAAGTAAAAAAGTTTTGATGACATAAAAGTGACAGCAAGTCAATGAGTCTTAACATTATGTATGCACACGTTATTTCTTTACAAAATGTTTAGAGTTTGTATTAAATCAAAAGATGAACGCTTCATACAAAAAATTCCAAACTTTTATGATGTTCACGATTATATTGACTAAAATCTCATCAAAGTTTTAAAAATAGTGCATCTGGAGTTGATTGCGTAACTCAGTCAGTCAATTTTTTTATCAGCATCCGGGTTCCCACCAGTTTTAACAATTTTAGCTTGTGCTGGACTGATTGCGATGTCATGATGACAAAACAAAGAAAGGACTGCACCTGTGTGTTTTGCTGCTATGTATATGATGAGTCCTTTTTTACAACGAAATACATTGGGGGTAAATGTCATTCATTGGATGACATGCCCAGTCAACCTTTACGCACTGGTTTTTTATACTTTTTATCACAATCCCCTGCTTTTATCACGCCTTCATGACTCTCAACATTACCGGCAACATTGCCAATGGCATAATACGGACCCTTGAAATAAACAATTTTATTTATTTTCATTCCGAGGGATCTCAATCGACTCTCCGCATATCTCCTATGGAAATTATCCCTATTGAATAGGGGCCGCACAAAAAAGTTTCGCTTTCCCCATAAAAGCAAAAACATGTACAGACATATATTTAGCTGCATCCAAGCAGCAAAGCAATGTATGCATATTCATCCCTTTTTACATGTTTTGACACAGCAAACAAAAGTCGTCAGGGACTCACGAGAGCATAATATTTCCCTTTTTCCTCTTTTTGTCCAATTAAATATTTACAAATACAATCTTCAGTTGGTAAAAAACGGATACATCCATACAAGCCTGTTTCAATGTACGCATCCCTATATTTGTGAGTATTTATGTACAACAGGAAATAACAGTGTATAGCCTTCCGTAACTACAAACTGCGTAAGATACCATAAATTTACGGGATTTCTGTATCACCAGATATACCCAGTGGAGTTGGTGAATTATAACCCTGAAGCTAGTAATTCTATAGACTACAAATATCTATCAGTATCGGCTAAAATAATTTTAGCTGTCCATTACAACAATTCCATGGGAGGAAATGAAGATCGGACGAAAATTATGTTGCTTTTGATGTCTTTCTGCAATACACATAAAGCTGATTGCAATAGGAACAAAGCGTGATGGTGTGTTTTATCACACCTAAACATCAAAATTGAGTTTGATAGAAAGTGCCAAAATTCATAATTCGGGTTTATGTACCAAATATTTTATCCATACGTAAAGACATTCAAAGTCCAGCGTAGAAAAATATAAAGGACTCTGGTTCTCTGTTGATGATGACAGGGTGCACACATATGAAACCCATTGGGCGGCATGAATGACGAAGTGAATGAGAAAGACGTGAGAGAAGAGACCGACTTTTTCAACCCTTTCACACCGAAACATATACAACAAAGGCATTCTGTCGATTAGACGGTACATGAGAAGTTCATGTAAAAATCATCAGATTCTATTCCGTTTTGGGAGTGTGATGCACACATACATGTAAACTACTACCAAAGATCGTCAGTCGATGGTCAAAGAGAAAAGATAGGCTTTGACAATAACTAACCTACGTGTGTTGTATCAACTCTTGTTCCGTTATTATTATTATCAAGCTTGACTATATGACTTGAGTATTACGCGGTGTGGTGTGTTGTAATCCACCCAAGCATTTCTTTGTCCTGCTGGGCGAAAAGGTGAAGGGTTTGCTACTACTAGTGGAGGAATCACAGGAAAAATATGACTCAACACTACTGACACAGTATTGACGCGCTTGGTAACCTCAGTCCAAAGATATAAAGTTGGATACTGGTAATATACCCGGAGAAAGTATAAATTCAACGTGGTACAATTCACACAATACGTATATATGAAAGTGCTTCAACATGCACACACACGTTTCAAACGGATACTCGCGTCGGGAGTGAAGAAGTGTTTTAATATTTGAACATCACTTACGATCAAATAATAATATGGTCGTGTCGGCACAAAAGGCATTATTAACAAATTTAACAGCGGCTCGATTATATGGAAACGTCCTCGGAGAAACAAAGAAAAAAAATACTGTGAGTACAATAGAAAATACCACATATTCCCCAGTCGAAAGAAGTGGCAACATGTGTAGTAATGCTCTTGCACGCTCATTGAAAACAACACAATTTGCCAGTGGACTTGATAAATACCTAAAACTTAACTTTCAAAACAGCACACACCTGGTAATGCATAAAAAGGGAAAAAAATGTAAGAAGAATGCTGATGAGTAAAGGTGCACACTAGACAATTCGAAATAGATCACTATATAAAAAACCCTTTACCAGTTAACCAGAATAAAAAACGGAGAAAGTCACGGATTTTTGAATAGAAAAATCCATCCTGTACAAAGATATGTATGTATGTCCTAACTGATGACTGGCTTTCCTTGTTTCGGTTTGTAAACAGGGTTTTTGAACCATGTACACACATTGCATACAATGTAGTTGTATAGAAACATAAGAATGTCAAAGATTAATTCTAAATATCCACCCTGTTGAGTGGAGAATCCTGTGAAAAAATGCATGAGAAGGAAAAGGGTTAAGCGTTCCTCTTATTTATTTACACCCCAACAGGGCACCATATCTATCCAAAGCGTTACACTTGTTTTTTCTCTATTTTCTTCGTCTACTCTTTCCTCTCTCTCTCAATAATGCTATTACAAACTGGTGATACTCTCTGAAGCACCTACGTCTTTGTTGAGATATTCATGCATGTATGTATGAAATAGGTGTATATACAATTCATGTACATATCCTCAGCTATAAAATTCATTCTCTCATATAAGTAGCCTATTTTCATCAAATGTTTGTGTATTGCTTTATTTCCTCCTTCCAAAAAATGGTTTCATTTTCCTGTGTAAATTACTACACTTTACCTGGTAAACCTCAGTTGTATGAATGTTTTAGTGTAATATTCTATGCCCGCTCGGTGGTATACTCTCACTTAAACTTTCTGCAGACTACATTAAGGATTTGCAGATAACGTGGTGATGTGATGACAGGAGGCATTACTGTAAAGTATTGATGGGCCTTTAGTAATGTATACGTGTAATCCGTTTGCATTTAAAATAAATGTCATAACGAGATTCGCAGTTATACTAAAGTCTCTCTAAAAGCGTTTCCCTCTTTATTTTGTCCGAGACAAAATAATAAACATATTATCATGAGCTTTTCACACGACTTATTTAGCATTCACGCTGACCACTACTACGAATTATGCCACAGTTTACCATGAAAATGACGATAAAACAGGTTCATAATGCATAAAAACTCGTTTACCCTTTTCAACCAGGATTTTACACGGAAGGGTTTACACAATACTTAAAATTATATGTATATTACTGTTAACCCAGCTAAAAAATAGTGAACTACTTGAGGCGAATTATCATTTGAATGATAATTGCCGAGTCTTGCTTGCTTCTATGATTCATTTTTAGTGTTTGAATGGAAACAGTCTCGAGAGGGTTTCATTGTAGACAATAAAGAGCAATTGATTGCTTAAAGCTTATTTCCATCCCGGGTTTCTTCCTCCTATTGAAAAAAATTCGATTGTTTGTCTAATAGACTCAAATTTCCTTTCCATATTCACAACACGAGATTTTCACTTATTCATCCTCCTTTAACGGTTGTTGTTTT